>SMSQ01023600.1:117980-133296 GCA_019453375.1 Ctenoplectra terminalis
AAAAAAAAAAAAAAAAAAAAAAAAAAAAAAAAAAAATTCGATAACTCTAAACATCCTTTGTGTCTTATTGCGGAGTAACGTTAACGTGTCTCGAACACGGTTCTGAAAAAACCAATCTTGGATACGTATTTTTATAATCGATCGATATGCAAAGACGAATGTAATATAAAAGCATACGCCGGTTTATCATACCATACCTATTCCATCTGCCACGCCTTTTGGCTCTCCCATTCTAATTACACGATTGTGTAGTAGATACCATTGTACCATTACTTACACCATGTACTTGTGTGTATGCTAAAATGATTTTAATATCCTAATATTCTGTCCAACCACCTATTTCATTTTATATGAAATATGAAATATGATGAGAACAACTTACAAGTTGAACGTAAAAAAAATTGGATTCATCGGATATCGAGAAGGAAAGTTCTTATCGTATCGGACAGGAGGGATAGATACGCGGAAGAGGAGAAATTCTCCACTTCGAGGCTGAATGGAAATTCAACAAGTGTCGGAACGAAGGCTCGAGGGAATAGAGGCTTCCGTTGTAACTTTCCACAGAATCGAGTGTTGCTTCGACAAAGAGTGGCATTAAAATTAACCAAACCCATATCTCCGTTAGACGGTATCTTAATCGCTATCCACTTTAAAACAATCTTTCTTTTTTAATACTTTTCCTTTGATTAACTTTAAAGTTTCCGCTTTATGTTTCTCGGAAGCTAAATTTAGAAATGGTTGCCAAAAGCGGTATAAACCCAAGGTTGAAGAAAATATCACGTGTAATTGTTTAATCGATTACGTCAAAAAAGTTATGGTAATTAAAGTAAACTCGTCAGACACATAACGGATGTTCTGACGTCATTAGCGTGTAATGCACGTGGATTCTGTCTGGAGCAAAGAGAGGCATCGAGTATTTGCTAATCGATTCCTTACCTGAAATCTTCGAGGCGTGCTTGGAAGGCCTCTTTACTAACCACGTCATAGGTTTGCGTCTTGCTCTCGTCCCTCGGAACCGAGACCAAGGGCCACGTAGTCATGTTATGAAGAGCCTGATCGGTTATGGCGAACCTCTGCGTCAAGTTCGACCTTGAACAGATGCAAGAGACCAGGGTGAGTTAGTGCTGCATCGATAAATTGGCGAAGAGACTAGCTTATTTATTCGTTTTAGTTCACATCGCACTCGCAAAGCCAAGACATTTCCGAAGGATCCTGTAATTATTTTTACCAGCTAAATTTCGTTAATATTTAACGGAAATTTCCCTCCGTTCTATAGGAGAATCGAAGCGGAAGGGTCAGGTCAATATGTCACGTTTCACTGATCATGCGGCTTCTAATCACTATATCGAACCTTGAATTTACAAATACCAATAATTACAGATCTAAGACTGTTCAGGATTTGGTTTCACTGTTAACACTGTTACAAGATTTTTCTCTAAGGATTTATCACAAAATCTTCAAGATTAATTTCGTACGATCTCTGCATTCGTTATAAGTCGTCTAACATGAATCTTTATTTCGATCGCAACCTATTAGGGACGAAAGGTGTTCTCGCATTCCGTAACGCAATTGTTTTCCTGAAATACCGAGAGAAGTGTATTGCGCCGGCCGTGTCTTGATTAGAGAATACCTTGTTGCCCATCTATTTTCATTGGCCTTTACGTTAAAGGGTTCCTCCTGTTTGGAAGAATTGCTTTTATCACTGAGTCACGTATACTCATACCGAGAGATCTAGCGACTTCAGAGTCCGTGGCAAACATTGAAACGAACTCTACGGTATCACGTAGGTCTGGATGCATCTTGTGTATATCGTATGAATGAATAGCGGCGTGCGACACAGATTTAGATCGTGCGTTTCTAACGGTTGGTGCAACGAAATGTTTGTGGAAACTTAAAAACACGATGCATGCTAATACCTCAAGGTGCTGCCGTTGGTGTAAATAAAGAATGCAACCTCGGATCTTTCGAGCTGCATCCGTGTGACAACCTTTCCCAAGTCCGTTGCGATTGTTACCTGTAAGAATACGAATAAGTAACAGTTCGTATTAAAAATCAACCAACATCCAAGTTTTACGATTAATGTTAATTAATTGATAGTCGATGAAATTGATTTAATCTTTATCGTTTCCAGTGACGTTCAATAATTTTCGATAATGTACACAGTTTTGACACGTTCGTTACACGATCGCGTACATAACGCTGTATCCATTGCGCCAAAATTAATGGCGACAGTGAACATTCTGTGATCGTGTTGACTAATGAGTACGGATCTTCTCTACGATAGCTTTTACAGTGCATTATGCAGAGTGACATTTTTTTAAAAGCTTCGAAAACTTTTCTTGCTAAAACTAACAAGAACTGGTAAAAAAAAAAAAAAAAATCATTTTACTTCTACGAAGAAATTTAATGTATCGTAAGTACCAGAGTAATAAATGTAATCACTTCGTGACGCGTATCGCGAGTAATTTAATTTTGAGCAATAAAATAGAAAAAATAAGACGATGCCTTTAGAAGGCAAATTAAGGTGGTTCGTGGTCGACGAATAGGTGAAACACGAAGGAGATTCTTCCTCGGTTTTCCTATAGATTTTAATTATGGAGGCCGTGGTACAGCGACAAAGCGAACAGGTATAAAACCCTTGCCATGCTTATACAGTGTATACCAGGACGACGGCAAACATTGGGAACGATGAAGACGGGAACGAGTACTTACAAGGGAGGAGGAGAATGCGTCTATTCTTTTCCGCTTTTTCTCGTCACCACGGCCATTGCTGCTCGTCAAACAAGTAACTCGAGATCGAACGGTTCACTCGAGGCTACACCTCGTTTAGATGACTTTCGATCGAATCTACCAGTATTCCTCCTCGCCGTCTGTTTCAAGACGTTACCAGCGTTACGATAACGTCCACCCTCGAACGAAACGAGACTACTTCATTCTGATATGGAAATTTTTTTCAACCAGGGCCAAGGATAGAATTAAAGGATGTTAATCCTCTTTGCCCATCCATACCACGTTCACTTACGTAACGATCGGCCCTTTGTTGACAAAACGTTAAGTTCTAACTAGGGCGGGGATCGAACCTCGATGAAGGGAAGACGCGTTTCTTTCGGTTTCAATAATTTTTCACACGATCTGTATTCGTACAGTGGCGGTTCGTGGCATGAAATCGTAGGGGTGCTGCAACTTTTCAAACGTATATGCACACTGTAAATACGGTGCATACGTATTTTGATAAAATATCAATATTATAATGAATATTAAAAGAAATTAAACATAGAAAAATATTAAATATTACTGGCAAATACAAATTAATTGTTTGAATTAATAATTATATTTGTATATAGAGAAAGATTGAAAGCGATGCAGTTCCGCGGTGCCTATGCACGGGCCGCCTTTGTATTCATACGTATAAAACTGTATTCGACAATCATCGAAAACATGTGCAGCACCCTTCTTTTCACTACTTGGAATTCCATCCATTTTAAAGGATCGATCGCTTACTAGTAACAACACGATTCTGTATAAAGAACATGACGCACGATCAAACTATACCGGCGTGCCATTGTTGATGACCAACGTATTGTGTTGCGATAGAAGTGGTTATTGCTCGTTATTTACATCACAATAGAAAATATCATCCTTGATAGTATGTAATCGATAAATCGATACCGACGAGTAAATCGAAACAGCGCCAGTTATATAAAAGAAAAATATTTTTTATCACGAAAGAGAACTACCTCCAATTGTTCATCAATGTGTTCAAGATGTATTTTAATTCCCCATGAGACAAAGACCTTGCATCGCAATATGTTTTCTCATCAATATATCTCATTTATATCTTGTTTGCATATTGGGAGTGAAGCATGAGCTTCGCCGTACAATATTCCTTACTACATGTATCGTTTTAATTTATCAACGGCATACCAATCGAAAGTATCGATTTTAAAAGCGGATATTAAAAATTAAAGTATCGACAAGAAGCATTTTTAAACTCGCTCCCGAACAGATTATTATTGTTAGAAAATGAATATTACCATGTTTTATCGAACAAGTTTCATTAATATTTAGCTGGTCTGGCATTAAGAAAGGCGTCTATAATTCACTTTCGAGGATATTATTATGGATATTAGTGATCGTAAACGGAGTCGAACCGAAGAGAGTCGTTGTAAATCACACACACACACACACACACACACAAAGGCCTAGCAAACCGATAAGTTAACACGATCTATGCCATGTATGCTATAACAATTGAAAAAATGGATGATAGGATGGAGAACACATTTACCATCCTCAAAGGAATGAGCTTGTAGGTACAGTAGATGTTTACTCATTCGTTCGTTACTTTTAAACGGTTCATCGATCGACTGCCATTGAATTATACGTGTCCGACCTAATTGCATTCTTCGTATAATCATGTATGTTCGAGAAAAATTGTATAAATTTAAGGAAGCTTAAACATAGCTAAGGTTTAAACTATTGAAACCGAACCGTGTGAAACAAAATTGCATAAGGCTGATCTAGGAGCGAATAAATATTTAACTCGAGAAACATTTAATTCTTGGATTACCTGCGTCTCGATGTCAGAGACCTCCTGTCGATAGATCAGGATGTCGTGGAGAGTGTTAGCTGTCTGGACGATCAACGCTAGGATTGGTATGAATGGTAACACCAACATTTGCAGCAGCTGAATTTGACGTCCACGACGATGAGCCGGATCCGTGGCACGTGCCCAACAGGATTTCTTTCGGTTCGTTTTCGTCGCTGAGACATCGTCCGACGAGAGGCTCCTCACCGAGCTTACCTCCGCCACGCACGAGCCATTACGTGGTGACATGCTGAAACAATTTAGTCTTTTTTATGAATTTCGAGCCGAAAGTGGAATATTTGGTTGGATAATGATAACGAAAGAACATCAACTACGATAACCATGGAACGCGAGCATGAACATACGGTAGTTATAAAAATACCGTCATGCATTTCAAATTTTCGTTAAAATTTTCGTCAGACGAGCATAAGTAATATGATAACGGTTAGTTGCATACGCATCGAAACCTTTGCAAGCATGGGAGCAAAGGTTGTGTAGGTGAGAGGATGCGTGTACGCGCAGCAAGCAGGGCAGCAAGCATTGTAATTAAACTATGCGAGCTATTTTACACTTAACCACATTAAAAGGAGACTATTTACGCTCAACTGCACAGCACACAAGAGTCATTCTGTAACCGATTGAAAGTTAGATATACATTTAACACGTGAGAGTAGATTACAAGTAGTTTCACATCGGCGTGTGCATACGACGTTGTATATGTTACAGATTTTATACCTGTGTATGATTCGATGCGAAACCACGAATTTAATGGCTGACAAAATGTCACCCATTCTATACGATCCTTTTGTCTATTCGATTATCAAGTATTGACATTTTAACTTGCACGATCGTTTCACAAATTATTTCAATTATACGTGTAAAAATATGTACGCCGTCTATACCGTCTATACCGTCGCCCACTTTCAACGCTTAGACACGACAATATTTATTCATGACTTTTCGATGCCTCGAGCATCCTTTGTTTCTCTTCGATTCGCCAGGGAAATTAAATAATCGAGCAAACGAGTAATGAACGAGCAAGGCCTCTGAAATAAAGGAAAGCCTTTGACATCGATGTACACGAACAACTTGTTCGATACACGTGTTTTCCTTTTGCGCATCGTGAAAGGAAATCAAATGTCTAAGCAAAAGATCGAACTAACGAGAGTTACTCGTTGAATAGTGACTGATTGTCACAAGTATACCTTCGAACACAAATTAGTAAGCCCGTTCCTCTCTTTTTGAGTCAACACGGCAAATGTTTGCAATCGCGATGATCTTTTTCATCTTTCTTCTGTGAAACGCAACGGAAGAGCAATAATTTTGCCCAAATAGAAAAGCAAAGCTTCCGTTTCCCCTACAACTTGATTCTTCGATACGAAACACTCTTGGATTCGATTAATTGATACAATCAGAAAACAATGCTCGGTGTTTATCTTTCGGAGAATACGTAACAGAACAGCAGTAGAGAACCATTGCTTGGAAGTGACTTCCGTAAACCGCAGCCGAACAAAGTGATCCTTACCGACGTATATTGTCCATTGTTCTCTGAATACAAGGCAATAATCTCACAAGAAGCAAACAAGTTAAAGACGAAGAATTTTTTTTCCTCTAAATTTGCACAGAACGAACCTATCTGCCGTGAAATCAAATCTTAGAGGGAGGAAAGTTTTTATCCTCCTGTTGTTACGTCCTCCACATTTTCTCTAATTTCCGGAACCAACTATAAGGATGATCTAACTTAAATGGAACATTCTCTGACAATAATTACAACCAAGTTAGATTATTATAGAGTATCTCAGATAACATCGCACGAATAGAAATAAAGAATGTACGTATATATGTGTACATTTTGCATTAATGCAAATAGATGCGAAGATGAAAAAAACAAAAAGTTCGATTCTAGAAATAACGATCGAAGTTGTGACAAAATTGTTGGAAACTTTTATAAATTCGAACGGATCTTGATGTAAAGATTTTTTAAGCAATAAAGATACCTACGCGATCAGACGCGATTATGAATGAACGATTTTATCGAGGAAGAAACTGAAAGATTAAAACAGATGCATCCGTAGCAAAGAAAACGCATAGTCTTCTATCGAGAATGCAATTATGATGCAGACACATGTGATAAGATTTTTCCCTTTCAACCCCTGGTTTTTGACACTTGAACGATCGGAATAACAATGCTAATTAAAAAAGTAGGCTGAAATTAACCTACTTCTTTTTTTTTCTTTACTACAAGACCTATTTGGTAATTTAAATATTTATCAGCATAACGGTAAAAAAAGATCTCAGTTCCACTCATATGAATCATAGATAAAGCTGTTTTAGATCTTTTGTGACTAAATCAGACAATAACGATTTGTTTTAAAATTGAGTTGAATAAAAATTTGTTCTTTAATGGGTTAATGAACCGCGGGGACGTACGATGCAAGCCGTTCTTCTACTGTCCCATACTTGTCACAGGAGGCAACGCGCCATTATAGATTATGCACCGTTGCTGTAGTAATTTATTGTCATATTGCTACACAGTTACATACAATGCCAATGGAATTCGCGTCGTCCCGAGGAACCACGTAACGGCATTTACTCAAAACCGCATCTTCATAATTGCGTGCATCGTGTCACGAATTTATCTCTATAAATAAATATTCGTGAATCGGTAAAAAATCCAAAATGATGATCACGATTTTCATGAAATTTATCATGTAACAGTGATAAAAAAAACAGCAAACGGTTGTTTTAAAATATCACTGTTCAATGTACTGATCATATTGATGTAACTACCTTATCGAGGATCTTGTAATCACGAAGCTACGAAATTGCTTACTTTCGAAGCTTCCCACGTACTCGTTTATAAGATACCATTCTATCCCTAAGCTGCATAATCATCGCGAAACCATGAATCCATCAACAAAGAAAGCAGAACGCTACGAGTCTTCCGACGCTGAAAGAAAGTTTAAAGAGTAGATGAATGCATTGAGCTAGGCGACGCTGCTTTATCTCTTGTCGAGAAGATGTCGGAAGATAGAGACTGAAAATTAACAAGCGAGATCTTACAACGTACACGCGGCGCGTAAGGTATGCGATGTTCTCAATAATGTGTTTAGCGAATGACCACGATTAAAGAGACACGACGCATTGAAAATTGAAAATTGAAAATTGAAATTTAAACGAGAAGTGGTGAAAATAACGGAAATGTACCATTCGGCGAGAAATCTTGAAGGGAGGCCGGCCTTCCCGGATCTAGCGGGGAAATATTTACTTAATCCTCGGCTGTATAAGCTTGGTAAACACTGAAAAGTCATGAATCGAGCGACGACCCTTGAAACCATAATGGAAAGCTCGAAGGAGGTAGCATCGGCATGGCAGCGATTTCTGAAAAGCCAGAGGAGGTGAAAGCACGGTAATGGCAGGTATTCACGGATGCATCGATGCAGCCGAAGTATCGTGTAACTACTCAATAGCATGCAAACCGATATACTCACTCGTTGTGTATGGTGAGCATGACTGCAGGGGCCACGGTGTCCACCCTCACCTCGCGCGATCTCTCGCGATTCGATGGATCCGACTTCGGGCCTGAATGGCTTAGGTACAACCAGGCGTATTATCTCATAGAGGAGGATGCTCTCTCTGTCCATTCAGTCTCGATATAAAGATACGCGGGGAAGGGGCTACCATCAAACCATCTCAATGGCAACGACTACAAATAATCTACGAGCTACAATCTTACGTGCATACGATGTACACTGCTGTCTTGAGAGCATGATTAAACGCTACTGGACCACTGTCTTTTTCATTCCGGATTCAGACGATTCTTCTATACGTCTATCGATTTCAAATACAACCAATCGATCATCGTCGTCGTGCGTTTCCGAATAATCTCCAATAATTAATAGAAAACATCTTTTCTTTTTTAGTGAAGAGAAAAAAAATAAATAAATAAATTCTAGTTCCAAAGGAAAGTTAATAGGCTTGCGATCAAAGAAAATATTAAATAATTTTTTCTTACGATTTATTTACCTGCAATCAAAATGTCTCTACACTAAAATATCATTAGCTTTGCGGTAATTCGACTCGAGTGTACTTAAGTGATCCTTAATTCCAGTGCCTCGACAACAAGAAGTATTAGTCGATTCGTATAACACGGAGAACAAAATAATTAAACCTAATAAATCGAATTATCTAGATAAAATGATTCTTTTTTTTCTACAAGTGAATTACCATAATAAGCATTGAATTTACAAATTTGGTTTACGCTATCCGGTTTTAGCATAACTACGGCTATATTGTGTTGCATAAATTTGAGAGGTGAGAACAGTTTGAAAAAATAGTAGAAAAAAGAAATATCTCACGAACATCGACAAGGAACACGTTCATCCATAGCATGCAAAGAAAAAAACAAATCTAGAATCCAATTGGTATATTGCAACACTTACGTTAGTTACATACTATGGAGAAGTGAAGAAAGGGGGAAAGGGAGTAAACTGTGTGATCGATTACATTGACGTTCAAGAAAGATGCATGCCAAACTAGATAAAAAAGACTGACGATTTCGAAAAGATCGTACGTCGGCTTTTATCACATCCACAAATAGACTTTTAAAAAAAGAAAAAAGAAAGAAGAAAGAAGAAAAAATGTTCGTATAGAAGAGACACGAGTGTTTGTCCATACGAGCAACCATGGACAACTGGTATACGTCAATAGAGAAAATTGCTCTTACGCGTGTTTAAACGAGGACCACGAAAGACACGTGGTTGAAATCACGAGGACGTTCCTTTCTCGCGGTTACAACTCTTCGTCGTCTTCGTTCTTTCTCTCGATTTTCTTTCCTTTTTCCCGCTTAATAATTATTTTGCTCTTGCTTTTCGTCTGTAACGCGGATATACCGATACTATTTAACGATTTTTTCTCTTCTTCGATCTCAATTATTAACCTTGGGATAATTCTATTCGTTTTCTAATTTTTTTTTTTTTTTATTTTTATTTTATTTTTTTTTTCTTGTTTGCTCAACGGTATGTTTTTACGAATCTTTCGATCGAAACGTTTCGATGCTCTGTCCTTTTTCTTCCTTTTTTTTTTTTACATCAATTTTACATCAAGAATTTAGAGTATGAATATCCTCTATGTTCCTATTCCTTTTGTCCTTCTTCTTTTTAAAATTTTTAACGATTACTGTGAAAATTTTCTATTCCTAGTTTGTATGTTAAAATAGATCAATAAACACGAAAATATTTGATGTGATTTGGGATCGAAAAACAATGAAGAAGCCGAAAGAGCAAACAGGTGTTCCCGCATGGAATGCGCGACCGCATACTGACGATGCGATCTAGGAACGTCAGCGGTGCTACGCTACAGACTCCTTCGAGGTCCAATGCGCATCCACGACAACCCTACCGAGCACCATCGTATTCCAACCCTCTTTTCCAAGTTTTCATACTGCAGCATTTCGAATAAAACTGAAACAAGTTACTTTAAATTATGAATCGTTTCATAAATTTAATTTGTTAGTAATAAAAAATAAAAAAGACTATATTCTTGTTTACCGAATTCTAAATTTTTTGATTATTAAACATATATTTATTAAATATATGTATGTAAAGTTCTGTGCAAGAAAAAAATTTTATAAAGCGGTTAAAGCTCGTACTTTCTTCTATACACGTAAGTCTATATAAAGTACAGAATTCATCTGCAACATAAAATTATAATTGTTAGTATGAGAATTCGCTACAAAACATTATTGTGATTGTGAATTTGCTTACATTTTAGTATTTGACACGCGACTGTGTTAAAACGCGGGAAGACTAATTGCTTGAGTACAACTGCATCGTATTGCCATCTCTGAAGAGAACTAAAACTAATTTCTAACAGAAAACTTGTTGACGTCAATTGAAAGTTTTGCTATGTTATCAGTTTAGCACTGGAGATTTTATTTTTATAAAATCAGTTTATCTTGTACGCAGTTTCTGAAATTTTCCATGAAAATATAATATTTTTTTTTTTATTAAAGATTAACATTTTTTAACATTAATTAATAAGATATCCAAATATATTTTTAATTCTTATCTAATCTTATATATTACATTTTAAACTTTTCTTGCGATACTTATATTTTTTGTTCGATTTAGTTACCAGGTTTTTTATGAAATTTGAAGTACACTCCACAGATCTAACGTTTCTACTTTATTACTATCGATGTACGCACATACCCGCGTGTGTATATATAAGTACATCATTTATTTTAAATTGTTACTTCAATTAGCATTTAAACTCAACAGGACGTATACAAGTTTTGTAATCTAATAACAATTTTTGAAAATATGACAATCTTTAATGAGAATCTCAAATTTACTTCTTTTCAATATTTTTGCATTTTGCATTAAAATACGCAATAAAATATGTCGAGTTGATTTGCACAAAAAATATTGTAAATAAAAAAACACATAATTTATCTATTACAGCCTTACGAAATAATGTTCGTGCTCGAGCACACGATTAGATAAAGCAAACTTTAATTGAGAAAACATGTTCAAACTTCTATCAGTCCTCTTACTTCTTGTTAATAGTACAATTCTTATTTAAAGGTAAGTCTAATTACATTGAAATTATTATAAATCTTATTGTTTTGTATTTGTTAATTATTATAAAACTGTATTAATATTTTGAAAACATATTTTTAGTTAATTTTATATATTAATATATTAATTATGACTACGTTGGATGTTAATGGACTTACCATAGTAAAAAGGGATCTACATGTTCCTTCTCTTGATGAAATAAAAGATGGTAATTTTTAATCGAAATATAATTTCCATTGTTAAAAAAATAAATTAATAAATCAGTAACATAATTTATATTTTGTAACAGTCTTAAAAGAAGGATTGGTTAAAAACTTTGAAGAAGTTGAGGTAGAAGTTGTTGATTGCCCAGATTTAACACAAGAGCCTTTTACACTTGCTGCATCGGGTAAATAATGTTTTAAAAGCAAAATTTTTTTTTTTATATCATTGTAATATTACATTACATATAATATTTAGGACTAAATGGTAACCCAATAGTGTTGGAAATTGGTGGTCCATCATTTCTTCTTCCCACTGTACAAAAGCACAAGTTATATGATATCCAACAGCTCTTGAATCATTTACAATACAAAAAAGACTCCTTTGTTATTGGGGCAGGAGCTGGGCCATGGCCATACATAAATTCTAACTGTGAGGTATATTAATCAATTTAAATTTCTAATTACACCCCCACATATTTGGTTTAAATGTTTACTAGATTAATCTTTTTTCTAGCTTATTATGAACATGATTGTTTCACAATCCAATGTACAAAATGGAACCCGTATTTCATCTGTCAATAAAACAAGTGGAAATTGTGTTCTACAAAATTTACCTGACAGTGAAACAAGACTTGCTTTGTTAGCCAATTTATTTGCCACTGAAGGAAAACCTGGAAAAGTGTTAAAAGTGCATGCTAAAAAACGTACCGGAAGCAATGATTTCATTGCAAGTATGCAGAAGGAAATTGCACAACGTTATCAAAATAATCTTGTTGGTATGTAAAATTTTTATAATTAATAAATGTACTTAAAAGATACATTTAAATATTAAATTTTTATAATATTAGGATTAGGAGGAACATTTTTGATGAGAGATGGAAAAGTTAAACAGCATGTTATGCAAGACTTCTCAGTAACTCCATTGAATACTGAAGCACAACTAAATAATTGGTTGCGCTTCTATAACATGTCAACACCCCTAATAGCTGTTGGTACATTTGTCAGTTCTGAAAGTGTAAGTAGAATCATATGAAAATAACCATTTTAACCTTGTAGTATAAAGTCTAAAAGCGCACTTTAATATTTATAATAAGTGACTTGATATCCTCTTGAGTATATTATATCTTTATATGTATATTGTTCCGTAATATGTTGTATATGAATTGTAATTTTAGGATTTAGATCTTCGTGTTCAACATTTCCACAGCTTTTCGCATCATGAAGAAGGGGGCCATTATCATATTGACACAACTCCAGAAACTATAGAATACTTAGGATATTTTAACTTAGGTACTACACTTTACCGTGTAGATAAACCATTAACTGGTGTACAATTTGGAAAGGACTAATCTTTTTTACATGATTATAAGTGGTATAATGATATTTTCTGCTTAATGTAACTGTAAAAGTTAAAATTCAAAAATATATGTATATATTTTTCTAGTGATTTCATTAATGTGATCCAGATAATTATTGAAATAAAACTAAACTATATAAATATATCTTCAGACTGCATAAATGTCGTGACACAATTAATACACAACAATTTATTTAACAAACAATTTAGATTCCAGTTATTTATATTATGTAATTATGAAGATATACTCGTTCTAAACATATTGATAAAAACATTAATTTTAAAATGAAAAATATATCTAAGAAACAAAACGGAAGTGAACCAAATCATTTTTATAACAAATTTGATCTTTCTTAAAATTAACATTTTTTACTATTTTACATTCTGGCGAGTCTTAATCCGATCGTTACATTTTCCAAATCTTCCTACCAGTATTAATCCGTAATAAGCTGTTTGACGTGTAAAGCTGTATGCTAATTCTATCAGACAGCAGATGTACTAGCAGTAGACGGTAGTATACCGCAAATGTCTTGTTCAGTATAATCGTATATCGTAGTTCTTGAAGTAGCCAAACGATGAAGTTCAGCATTGAATCTACTGCTTCTTACAACAGTATACACCCAGCATATCATTATACGGAACAATTTGCCAATAATGCTGAAACGTACAAAGAGGGTACTAAATGGTATGGAGTATTTTTGGCATTTTTATCAGGTACATTTTTTACAATTAGCTCTGCATTAGTTAAAGCAGTACAAAATGTACATCCTATGGTACTGCTAGCTATCAGATCTGTTCTACAAATGTTAGTTATGGCTGTATTAGCACTTAAAGTTTCCAAAAGTCTTTTTGGACCCAAAGGGCAAAGAATGCTCTTACATTTTCAGGTATGTTAACTACTAAATTAATTAGAATAATATCTTCCATGTAGTAATAAATAAAAATAATTTAACGAAGTGTTTCATTTTCTTTTAGGGAATAGTAGGTGGTGCAACCCTATCATTATTATACTATAGTTTTCGTAAATTACCGATAGGGGATGCTACAACAATCATATTTAGTTCTCCGGTTATTGTTATTGCATTATCTTTCATTTTGTTAAAAGAACCCTGTGGGATATTGCGCGTGATAGTTATGTGTGCACTTTTTGCCGGTGTTGTTTTTGTATCTAAACCACCGTTTTTATTTCAGGTACAAAGAAATATTTTTCATACCATTTTTATAAACCGACAATTTTATAATAAAGTATTTGTTTCTTCAGATGCATAGAGCCGAACCATACAATATTATGGGATATGTGTATGCTATCTTAGCAACCCTCTTTACAGCTCTTAATATAGTTATTATGAGAAAATGTTCAGAAATCCACTATTCAGCAATAATCTTCAATATATCTTGGTGGTCACTTGTTACAGCAATATTTTTCTTCTTTCTTGTATCGGATAATCACGAACAAAAATCAAAGTTGCCACATGATTGGATCACCTGGAGTAAAATATTGTTAGTAGCACTAACCGGATTATCAGGTCAAATTTTAGTAACCAATGCATTAAAAATAGAAGGTGCTGGAAAAGTATCAGTAACTAGATCATTGGACATTATTTTGGCTTATATTGTACAAATATATTTTTTTGGCGATCAACCTACATCAACCAGTATTATTGGTGCATTTCTAATCATAGTTTCTGTTATATGTATGGGATTTGAGAAAGAAATTTATAGTATTTGTGATTTTATTCCCTAGTCAAAGATACAGTATCTTAAATTATTTACCTGTTCTTAGCATAAACATAGATAATATTATACATATTTTTATGAATGGTGAAAACATTGTTATTATACTATTATTATGATTTTTGTAATATAAAGTTTCAAAACTTTATACAATATGTTGAATCATGTGTAACTACCATTCATTTACAGTTTTTTTACCGCAGTTTGTACCTCGCATAAATTTCTTTTCTGATAAAAACAGAAGAATCCAAGTACTTACTAGTGTAACTAAACAAAACTATTATAATATCATGTATCTATAATTAGAATTTCTGATTTCTTTTTTTTTTCCAAAATTTGTTATGAGATACAAATGACACAATTTTTTAAGTATACAAATGAATACATATTTACAATTGTACATACATCATAACTATATGTACTTTGAATTATCCGTGACTTTGTGCGGACGTAATTAACTGTATCTTTATAATTGTTGACAATTTATTAAAAAAAAAATATATATATATCTACGATTAACAATAAACCACCATACCATATCGAAGATAATAGTATGTACATTTTCCTTCTTTAGCTACTTTATCCCTGACAAATACAAACAACCCTATCGAGAAAATGCTAATTTAGAGCTTATAAATCTATACATATTCTTAGAGCTTACTTAGTTTACAACTGAAGTAATACATATAAGAAATCTTTTGCAGCTGTTTAAAACTTTATCATGCAACATAGTATTATATGCTACATTAGATATTTTAGATTAATTATTATTAGAAAGAAGCCACGGATACTTACATGCAATCAATCTTCTTGCAGTTAAAAAAAAAAAAAAAAAAAAAAAAAAAAAAAAAAA
>SMSQ01023600.1:143583-154785 GCA_019453375.1 Ctenoplectra terminalis
TTTTCTTTTTTTTTTTTACAAATGTTGTACATTCTTATAGATATATATATATATTTCAGTATGTAAAAAGGTACAACCTGAAAGATTAGGTACATTTTCAACTACAAAAAGGACAAGGGTAAACGAGAAACAAAGTGGTTAGTATATAATCATATTTTTAATCGAATATTTACACTAACGTAATTTTATTTTTATTAGGAACGAGTATGTCTGTTAAATCTATACATCCTAATAAATGTGTACGTAGAATTCTTAATTTTGGTGGAGTTTCTGTTAACGCTTTAAAAGACAACGATGGAAACAAAAATAAATTAAATAAATTTGTAACTGTTGAGCCAAGTCGTAAAAGTGTTTCTAAACCAGCGAGGAAAAAAAGTTTATTACTGCCACCGAACTCTATAAAAGACAAACATTTACAAAAGTGTGTTGAGAAAGTAAATGAGGTATCGAAAGAAATGGATGAAACAAATATTAATTCTACTGTTAAAAAAGGAGATAAAATTATGAACGAATCATTTAATACGAATATTAATTCTGCTGTTTCATTTGACAGTAGAGAAACGTGTAATGAACAGGAAATTGTTCAATCCTCTAACTATTCAAAATCAAAAACAACCGACGCAAATTATACACAGCAGTTTAAAATTTCACGTGTTACGCCAAAATTCTCGAGTCCTTCCCAATGTAAAACTTCTCAACAAGTGACAACAAAAAATAAGGATCAATTATTTGTACAAAGTAATTCAAAAATTATGCGAAATAATGGTCAAAATGACATACTCGTGAAATCAGAAGAGGCAGGTGATTGTATACAAAATTTATGTAACGACTTGCAAGATACAAAGCTAGTGCCATCTGAAAATGATACGAATGTGGAACATGAATTTTCTAAAATGATCTATGTGAGCAGAGATGAAATTATTTGTTTGGAACGCGATTTAAAAGATCTATTAAAGGAGACAGAAAAAAATATAATTAAATTAAAATCAGCATTAACATGTACCGCAAGATTATTATCGATAGACAATAAAAAAATTACAACTTCTAATACTGTATTAAAAAAAGAAAATAGTACTATGATAGATAAAGATAATCGAGTAGAAACTTGTTACAAACCATTACAATATTTAGAAGAACAATTGAAAACACCTGTTACGCATACTCCACGGAATATATTAACGAATATAGAGCTTTTAAAGAAAGATGTGTTAACACAAATTGATGAAGATAATAAAGAAAATAATGAAAGTTTGAATATAAGAAGAATATCTGATATTGCAGCTGATGGAAGTTTTTTAGAATTAGAAAATCAACTTAATATTATGCACGCAAAACCCACACAAAATTACACGATACAGCCAAAGACGCCTATAATTACGAAGTATAAGCAAAAACGATCGTTCAAAGAATACATGGCTTTAAAGTCAAGTATAACTTTCTTAGAAACTCCAGATGGTAAAAAGTTTAGATCCGTATGTCAGATAGATAATATAGATAACACAGATAAATCTGTCCTCAATGTAACATATATATCAAATAAATTGCTTACAGACCTTCATAATTTATACTCTGAATCACCAGAGTCTTCATTATGAATTTCTGTCTTTTTTCGTTTAATAATTGTTACGACGATGATTTGAAAAAATTATTAATATTATCATTTAATTTATAATGCCTTTTATGTACAAATCCTGTATAAATATTGATGTAATATATTATTAGTAGTATTAATTACTATTAATGCTTTATGAAATATAAGTGGTATATTTATACGTGTTAATGTAGGTACATTTAAGTTTAAGATCGATTCGTGTATATTTTTTTATTAAATAAATATTAATATATACTTTTATGCATCGCATTGAAACGTTAATTACATATTTTTATCAACGGTAAATTCGTTAAAATTGAAATTAGCGTTAAAATTGAACCGTATAAATTTTAAATACAATTTAATAGAGTAATCGTGATCATAATTTTTGAATATCGTTAAAAAGGTGAAAATAAAACTTTATAATAAATGTAAAAAATATACTTAATATAACGTGAAAATGAGATAGGTTAGAAGGAAGTAATCTAAGCGAATGTGTATCGTGTGATTGCCTATCTTTTAGGATGCTCGATCAATGGTACAACTATCTCGAACTCGTTCGGGATGACTCCTGTCACGGTGAAATAAATATATAATGACATCCAAACCAAGGGCTCTTGTTTCCAAATTGGTTTCCGATATTATTATTTTTAAAATAACCTGTGCATCATGTTATGCTTTTTAAACTTTCCGTGACAAGCCTGATCACCGTACTCTAGCGAAATAAACGTAAAGAGAATGGCTCGGCCAAAGCATAGGGTTAACACGGATATATGCGCTGATTGTGGAGCCCTTGGTAAATGCATTCTTTTCTTTTAATTATTTATTTAACATCCAACGTTTATTTGATTATTTTAAATCTCTTACTACGTAATTAAATATTGTTTTTTAATCAGTTAAAATAAGGTGATCCATTTAAATATAATTAATGTTAATTACATATTTACGTTTCTTTTTTTAATAGTTTCACACACATATATTATATAAATTAATTAATTTATGTATTTATCCAAAAACTATATTTTATGTTTAATTTTTTATTTATTTAAAAAGAAAAAAAAAAAAAAGTTATTCTGTTTATTATTTTATTTACTTCTTTCTTTTTCTATTTAATGTAATTCAATATATTAATGTATCGTTAATAATGTGTATTCAGTTGTTCAAGTTAGACAGAAATAAATTTTACAATTGCTTTTAGAACCAGGATGGGCTTCATTGAACAGAGCAATTTTATTATGCGATGATTGTTGTGGTATACATCGTAGCCTTGGTCGTCATGTATCTCAAATAAAATCACTTCACAAGAGCATTTGGCATACAAATCTACTTAATGTTAGTAAAAACTAATAGAAAATTTATAAAAAATTTCTAATTTAACAAGTAATGATTAATATTTTGTAGATGGTGCATACATTAAATGATAATGGAGCAAACAGTATTTGGGAACATTCCCTTTTAGATCCTAGTAGCTCAAAAATTAGTAGAAGAAAGCCACAAGCTAAGGATCCATTACAGTTAATATCATATTTTTTATAAATCAATATATAACGTAAGGTATTTGAATAATAATTTTGATTATTTTCACAGTCCGATAAAAGCTGATTTTATTAAAGCTAAACATCAACATTTGTCATTCATATTGCGTCCAAGTAAGGAAGAATGTTGCACCGAGGAAGAATTAAGTAGACAATTACATAGTAGTGTTCGTACAAGTAATTTAGAAACTTCATTAAGATTACTTGCGCAAGGTGCTAATCCAAGTTATTTTTACAAGGTAATTTTAAACAAACTATTATCGTGTAGTTTAATTGTAGAAACATGTGGTACAATATTTGATTTTATAGGAAAAAGGTACAACACCTTTACACGTAGCTGCTAGAGCAGGCCAAGCTTTGCAGTTAGAACTTTTAATAGCTAATGGTGGTAATCCTAGCATGATTGATTCAAATGGACAGACACCTGCTGAAATTGCTAGGTATATAACAGTGTGTTTTTCATTTTATCAGTACATATTAAGAGATACTGTACAGATATAGTAAATGTATTTTGCTTCTTTTAGAATGGCAGGACATATGGAGTTATCCGATCGTATAATTGAATGTATGTATGAAGTAACAGACAGACTGACATATTATATATGTTCACGTAAGCCAAACCATAGACTGGATGAACACATAATTATTCCTGAATGTAGCTTATTATTGGAACAAAGTGATCTATGCTTAGAAGGAAGAAATAAGTTACAAATGGTAAGTACATAAACTTCATGAAAATATGAAGTATAAATGAACTTTTTTCTTTGTTTAGTTACCAAATCATTTGTTGGAAGAATTGGCAATGGATGTTTACGATGAAGTAGATCGTCGGCACAATGAAGAAAGTAAGTAAATCATTGTATCATATGGTCAATAAAAAAAAAAAATAAAAAAAAATAAAAAAATGAATAGATCAGTCTGTAGGAATAATTCTGCATAATATTTATGATTCTTGAATTCAATATGCAGTATTTTCATAATACGTGATTAGGTATAAATTATTAATTAATTTTTTATATAAATTATGACAGTACATATATACACATATAAAATGCATTAAAATATATGTATATATATTAACCCATGTTTTTTTTATCCATTGTGTTATTAATAATATGCATGCTTTTTTTTATTGCTTCATTTTTAAGGAGAGGTAAGTTGAATTACAAAAAATGTTGATTTCTCAGTAATAGCTTCTAACTTGAAGTTGTAGCATGCTCATTTTAAGTACATAAATAGTTTGAGCAATAAAATTAAAGATATTAATCATTTGTATTTTATGTTCTTTAAACAGTTTGGTTTGCAACTGCATCTTTACCAGAAAAATGTATAGTGCCTTTTCTACCAGTTAATCCACAACTATCATCAACAAGAAATCAAGGTAGACAAAAACTAGCAAGATTTACACCAAAGGAACTTGCTACACTTATCATAGATATTCTCATCGAGGCTCGCAGAAGACATGTACTTGCAAATAATGCACCCCTACAAGGTTTGTAGAAAATTGTATAGATTATGTTTATATGTTACGATACAACTGAATATATGTATTATTTCTAGATCCAGCTATTTCTGTACTTCGTAAAGAGCATCGCGGAAAATATGGATCACAAATGTCCGATGATGAACCTTTGTACGATAGTGTCGCTTCTGATGATGATTACGCATTAACGTCAACAGACAGTGCGATGCCTGAATATTCGACGCAGTTTAAAATGGATAACGAGGTATATATTATTAACACGAAGCATACAAGAAATACTGTAATCATGAAAAGTATGGTATAAGATATAAAAAAAAGATGGAGAATAAGTTATGTGTTAAAAATAGATAAAATTATATGGTAACGTATTAAAGGTACCAGCTCTTGTAACGAAAAGAAGAATAAGGAATCGGCTAAGTACATGGCTCTTCTGTAGACAGTGCTATTAGGCAAGTGCACAGGTCTGTTAGTGCATGTGGAGCCTTTGCCAGAAAGTGCTTGCGCACCCTTTATAATATATAGTTCACTAAAATTTATAACAGATATATTGATTATGTGTTTTGTTTTGTAACAACTATATAGCGTGATTTATAATACTTAAAATTTTTCTCTTCGCGTAAAAGTAAAATGTTTTATCGGGTATATTAAAATGTTATTACAGGAAGCTTTTGCACCATTAGCCAAGGGACTTCCATCTGTTGTAGAAGTTTTGAAAAAACAATTAACTCTCTCCGAATCTACTGTCAGGGATTTCCGTGAGCAAATACATACTCTGCAGAATACTGTAGAACAACTAACACGTGAAAATAATGAACTGAAACAAATTATTCGTGTAAGACAGCAAATATTTTATGTTTTTATAATATTTTGAGAATTAAATTTTAATGTACACAAAACGTAGGTAAAAGGATCCACCGATGGAATTGTTAATGGTCACGTTGGTGGAGAACAAGAACCAGAGTTAGAGCCAGTGCTTGATATAAAATCCTCTCTGACTAGAAGCAATCAACGACCTGCATCTATGTATGAGACAAGAGAAGGTCTGCGAAAACCGAGTTCATGGTCAACATCTATTTGTCAGGTATTAATATCGATATTCTTTAGTTCGTATTTATAAATTTGATCGGATAAGATGGATTTAATATTTTTATCTATAAATATGAATAACAGTCGAAACGAGATTCAGAAACGATGGCTCGTAGCAATACACAAAGCTTGTGGGAATACGGTGTTCCTAGTCTTCCTCCGAGCGAGGAAGTTACTCGAAGAACTGAACAGGTTACAAGAAGAATTCAGGAATTATGGATGGCTATGCAAGATCCGAAACAACGAGAAGCTTTCGTACCTTGTGCAGAAAGAATTCGTGTCGCTGTTGCTGAACTCACAGCTATATTTCCTCAAGTAAGATATATACATTTTTTCTTTAAATATAACCATAAATTTGTAATAAACAGATTTAAATTGTATCGTAGAACCCTATCGAGGAGAACATCAGATCTGCTCTGCGTCAACTAAATGGTAATACAGGTAGACTTCAAGCAGAATGTTCTGGTCTTCAGAGATGTACCAGCGATATTGAACACATGGACCGATGCCTTCAGCAAGTACGTTCGTGTGCTTATGACATTGCCAAAGCAACAAAGCTCCTCGTTACCCAATTTCAAACGTAACAGATCAAACGGAAAGTATTAAATTTTAAACAATTTTTCTATACTTGATGTATATAAGTTGTACAGACGCTAAATATCGTAATACTCAAAATCATCACAAATTTATATATTTAATAGGTATAATCATTTTATATTACATAAAAGTGATTTGTCGTTTAATAGTCTTATTTTTATTTTAATGTAAATAACGAGAAAAAAATGTTAACGTATCAACATTCTTATAGTTCGTTAAAAAATATAAAACATGACATTTTTCAGTGTAATATTTATGTAACTTTTAATATATTATAAAGACTGAATAGCCACGAACCAATGAACCTTATTGATATGCAATTTAAGTTTCTATACTTGGTTTTATAAATATACATTTTGCTTATATAAGTTAGCATGCAAAAGCAGTTGTAAACGTGGCAAAAATTTATTGCGTTCATGTGATCGAAAAAGTATTAAGTGCAATATCAAAAGAAAAAAGTATTTCTTACAAAGTGTTCGTTAAAATCAGGTAAAAATTTCGTGCACCTTAGTGCCAATAATAAATTTTATTTTGATGTAATATATGTTTATGGTACAAAAGTATGATTGAAAAATGAATTAATAAAAATATGTTTTTATTAGTAACTTATGTGTAACGATGAAATGTTTATAAGAAATTAATTTTGTTTGCAGATTATATTTTATTATATATAAGTGAACCAGCTTACGTTAAAGCATTAGAAATAAGTGTAAAAATCGTCGCCAGTAAAAGAAAGGTTTTTTTTTTTTTTTATTAATGATTAATGTGGCCATATACAATAATGCATTAATTATTTTAAGCATTTAAGTTAAGAGTTTTTCTTATTGTAATATTGATGTTAGGAATACATGTTTAACACTCCAATAAAATTTAAATATCATGTTATTGTTAATACAAATTATATTGGTATATTTATTGGCAAATATAATTATTAAAACGAAGTCGTTTTTAATAAGTTTTACGTATAAAAAGATAAATATCTTGTATTTGTACGAAAGACAATAATAGCTACACGATAACTGTTTGAAATGCATGCAAAACTTTTAACGTTTTAAATTGTATAGTTGTTTTCTTATATTTTTTTCTACGTTAAACCATAAAAAATTATCCTTAATATTTTTGTAAATCGATACTTATTTATGCGACAAATGGTTACGTTTCAACAAGAAAAACAGAAAGCGTATACATCAGATAATTGATCGTGATTCAAATAAATGATAATAAATTCGAAATGTATTTTTCATGAGAATTAAACGATATAGAATATAATTTATTAGACGTTTAAAAATATTACGTACAATTTTCAACGAACTAAATTTTTAACGATGAAAATCGTTACGACCAATTGCTGTCGTGTTATGTTCGGGAAAAGAAAAAAAAAAAAAAAAAAAGAAAGAAAAGAGTAGAAATTTGATAGAGATGAACCTTAAAGAAGTGATTGTCTAGTAAATTTCGCAGGCCAATGATTCACAAGCGTTTTCGCGCTACCTGTTATGAAATCTTCGACGGATGATACAAAAACACGTGTTCTTTAGACTTTAGCTGAGAAAGTTTCAAGTTATTCGAGTCAATTTAAGAAACGTTAGGTAGGTAGGTAAAAGAAATAGAAGAGGCGCGAAGGAAGAATAGTTGTAAGTAAGTTAATCGGTAGAATAGGAAAGTTTATGTGGTTGATTGAAGGGAAAGTAGTGAAGCAGGAGAGCGGCCATTTTATGTTAGTATGACGTAGAGGCTGGGTGTAGCTTCGCGTTCAACCGTCCGTGTTCTTTGGAAAAGGCGAGAAAATCTGAATTCTGATGCTGGGGTCGAGGTAAATGCACGTACCACGCACTGAACGTGTGAACTGTAAATTAAGCCCAAGGAACGTAAGGAAATTAGGTAAATAAGGAAGTACAGGGGTCCTGAAAGAGCGAGCATGAGCGAAGAAAGCAATCCGCGAACGCTCTATGTGGGAAATCTAGACGCTTCGGTGTCGGAGGAACTATTGTGCGCACTTTTTTCACAAATTGGTGCCGTTAAAGGTTGTAAGATTATACGAGAACCAGGAAACGATCCATATGCGTTCGTCGAATTTACGAATCATCAATGCGCGGCTACAGCGCTAGCCGCCATGAACAAACGATCCTTCCTGAATAAGGAAATGAAGGTTAACTGGGCAACGAGCCCTGGAAATCAGCCGAAGTTGGATACCAGTAATCATCATCACATATTTGTCGGCGATCTTTCGCCAGAAATTGAAACGCAAACCTTAAAAGAAGCATTCGCGCCTTTTGGCGAAATTAGCAATTGTAGAATTGTCCGCGATCCACAAACCATGAAAAGTAAAGGATATGCCTTTGTATCGTTTGTCAAAAAGTCTGAAGCTGAAGCAGCAATAGCAGCTATGAATGGCCAGTGGCTTGGATCTAGAAGTATCAGAACAAATTGGTCAACTAGGAAACCGCCGCCACCAAGATCCGAAAGGCCACGACATTCGAATAATAGTAAACCCAACTATGACGAGGTACGATTCAAATTTCATCGAGCAATCCGTATTAATTTTATTCCGCTTATATATGATTGAAACGTACGAAAATTGGACATAGTTCGATTAACGATAACATAATTGAACTTGAATTAATTTTTAAATTTATCTGTTATTTTTAATAGGTATATAACCAAAGTAGTCCAACTAATTGCACAGTATACTGTGGAGGTTTTACAAATGGCATTACAGATGAACTGATAACCAAAACATTTTCCCCCTTTGGTACCATACAAGATATAAGAGTATTTAAGGACAAAGGATACGCCTTCATAAAGTTTACTACTAAAGAAGCAGCAACGCATGCCATAGAATCAACACATAATACGGAAATTAACGGTAGCATTGTTAAATGTTTCTGGGGAAAGGAAAATGGAGATCCTAACAGTGTGGGCCCTAATGCGAATCACCAAGCTCAACAGGTTATTTTAATACATAAATTCTTTTCTCTATTGTAATGATTTTTATGTATGTATGTATACATAACAGAAAAAAATATTAATTTTTAATCTTTTACATTACAAAATATTTTTATACGTACACGTGTTTATTACACTTCGTTTTTAATGAACTAAAAAGTTATTAAATTATATGTTATTTTTTTACTTAATAGGTTACAGCTGGAGCTGGACAATACGCGTACGGATATGGTCAGCAAATGAGTTACTGGTATCCACAAGGATATCCACAGATGCAGGGTCAATTTTTACAGCCTGCTCAATATTATGGCCAATATTATGGACAACAGGCTCAGTATATGAATAGTATGCGAATGCCTGCTCCTGGTGCAGGTTCATGGCAACCTGCACAAGCGACCGCCGCACCACCGACTGCAACTGCACCGTTGCCACCAGGTCAGCAACCTGCTATGGTAGCATACACCATGCCACAATACCCCACGCAATGAAATTGATCATTGATGAACGTCAACTAATTGTTACATATGATACATTTGCCCTTGGGGCGTTTGCAAAAACTGTTCTGTCATATACCTATTCCAACAAGTTTATTGGTATTTTGACTGCAGCATCATATGTACAAATTTCTGTTTTACTTCAGTTGAAGTACTACACATTGCAAAGAAAAGCTCCTAAATTTGGTTGTACCAATATCGACTGATATTAAGTAATATCTTGGGAGACTACCATCAAAAGTTCAAAGTGATATATATATAAACATATATACACTTACATACATTTAAATATACATTTCCCTTATACGTTTCCCTTGCCAAACAATAGAAACGTATATTATTGTAACAAATGCAAGTATATCTTGCAGTGCTCATTGAAAAAAAAAGAAAAAAAAAAAAAATATCATAGCAGTCAATCCATCAGTGTAATATAATAATCTTTTGAAAACAATTTGTATTCCATGGTGTTGAATGAGGTATATTTCTGAACTTAAACTTGCAGCCCCTTGACGAGCCCTGCATTCGTTGTGCTGCGTAAGGTGTACGTATGTATGCGACCATTGCGTTGTTATATTTTTAATATTTTTGCCACAATTACCAATTTTTAGTTTATTTCAAATCATTAATGAACAAAGATAACGTTCATTTATGGTAAACACAGAGTATGACATTGAACATAGTATAAGATAGAGAGTATAGGTAGACACGGCGCCTGTGATGTAGCTAGATTTGGATGCATGCTTTGACGTATGCAGGGCCCCTATTAAAGTAAACTATGCGAGTCGATAAACGAATTGTAAACTTTCCTCTTTTTGTGATATTTATCGTCGGTGGTAAATGTACAAAACATTCTTATAAAGAATTTTAAAGAGAATATTCCTGGAAGTGTTAAAAATGAAATATTTTATGCTGAATTTGACTTAATTGAATACACTTTGTTATACCGCTTAGTGACTCCTCTCCGTTTGTACAAAGAAATAGCGAATCTTGGTGTAATTATTACAATGTAATTTAAGTGTAATGGTAATGATAATGATAAACACTTCCATTAAGAGTTGGGGTCACTGTTGTCCTGTCTACATTCATTTATACATAAAAAGTTAAAATTCCGTTTTGTTTTTTCTTCTTTTTTTAATATGCTGTAGGATATTCTGTTTTTCTTGCAACAATCAGTATATCAATTGACAATCACATTTGATATTATCTGATTTTTTTGGCGTTATTGCAATTATTGGATGACACGATATTTATATCTTGTTTATATCTTATTTTCAAATTACTGTACAGGAAAAATTTGTTGGATAATTTGAATAGGTCCTATTTTTCAATTTTCAATGGAGTTAGCTATAATATTTTTCTTTGCTTTTTCTTTCTAATGAATTTATCACCTTTTGATTATTTCTTGAAAGTTGATTTTATGAAAATATGTTTCATTATGTTCGTAAATTAACGATAAAAAAAAAAAAAAAAAAA
>SMSQ01023600.1:158385-178220 GCA_019453375.1 Ctenoplectra terminalis
ATATATATATATATATATATATATATATTTTTTTTTTACGAACTATAAAATATAGCGTTTCTTATGTACAATCAACAATGGTTTATTTATTGGACTGTCTGGACTTGGACAAGGTTTTTATATCCATCCAGTCTATTTTAAATAAACGCAAAAGAAAATGTCATAAAAAAGTTATGAAATTTGATCTTACCTCTAATAGGACCAAGCGCTGCATCTTTCGCTAAACCCGTTAAATCGCTTCCAGAATAGCCTTCAGTTAAAACGGCCATTTCTTTTAATTCTTCCGATGTTAACGGATCATTGTGTTTAGCTAAGAGTCGCTTCAATAACATAATTCTTGTTCGCAAATCTGGTAACGTAACGTATACCCGTTTCGTGAATCTCCTTAACGCAGCTTCGTCTAATTCCTGAGGTCTATTTGTAGCAGCCATAACAAGTACCCTTTCTTCTGGATTGCATGGCAAACCATCAAATTCGACTAAAAATTCTGTTTTCAATCGCCTAAGTGATAATTGTAAATTAGATAAATGTCAGTTATGTTGCATAAATGTTAAGCTCGAACAAGTTACCTCGAGGCTTCATGTTCGTTATCTCTGCGTTCGCTTAACAACGAATCCACTTCGTCAATAAAGATCACAGATGGCTGTAGCTCTCGCGCTATCGCAAAAAGAGCTCGAACTAGTTTTTCTCCTTCTCCAACATATTTTGATGTAAGACTAGCAGCAGATATTGAAAAAAATGTAGCATTGCACTGAGTAGCCACAGCTCGCGCAAGCAATGTTTTTCCATTTCCTGGCGGACCAAATAATAATAATCCTCTTGCTGGTGTTCGTAAACCAGTAAATAACTCGGGCCTTAACGAGGGTAAGATGACCATTTCTTGCAGTGCTTGCTTCGCAGTCTGTTTTATTACAAAAAATAAAGAACATAAACTTATATATTATATTATACATTATTTTTCACTTCAAAACGTATAGGTGCAATATCTACAAACTTCTTGACCAGCAATATCCTCCCAATGTACTGCTGTTCCTCCTTCCAAAATCTCGTCCAAAATAACTTGTGCAAGTTTTGGATCTACACCTTTTAAAATGGGTACTTTTCTTGTAGGTGTTCCCCTGTTACTATTTGATGTAGTAGGTGTTCCTGGTCTTCTAATAGGTGAACCATTTCCAGGTACAGATAATTGCCTTTTTACCGATGGTGGTGTAGACGATGGTTTGATAGGTGTAACTCTATGACAAGATTGAACCGGTGTTGAACGTCCCATACTGCGCGGTAATGTTTGACTCTTACTTATAGCTGTACCCATTCTTTTTCCAGGAACAGATAATTTTCTTCCAGATGCTATAAAAACATAAAATGAGTAACGTACAAGGAATAAAAATACAAAAATAAGGCTATTAGTACTGTTAAATATAAATTCTTGTTAAATCTATTATATACAACTATTTCAAAGAATAAAATACAAGACAAATGTTTTGCGATAAACGATGTAATTTGTTAACATAATTCAAGTCGATACAAAGAAAACGAAATGTATTTATTATGATAGTATGCATGTGCTATAATTAAAACGTATTTGTTACAATTACAAGTATGAAATATATGATTGAAATGTTAATAGCGTACACACATTACTATTTCATATGTATGAAACATTTTATTATTATAAATTTTGATATAGATATTAAAATTTTATTAAAGTCAATAAAATACTTGAACATTGAATATAATGTAATAAAACAAATATGGGTACGTTTTTCTAAGAAACAAATGCAAAAAATACTTTTTTCAACTATTTTAACATGTTTTACAAATTAAATTTTTAATTTTTATATGCAGCATACATTCATGCATATAAATTAATCTTTCTTATTAGTTCATTCATTATTTCATATATATATATTCACTTACGTATAAATAATTCTACGTTTCTAAATTATTTGTTTAAATAAATTTACCAAATTACAAAATATGGCAAAACTACACCAATTAAAAAGAGTTAACGCGATAACATGCATACATTTACTACTTGTTGCATTACATCAAGAACTAATACAAGTGCATACAAATGTTAACGATGGAATAGAAATAACAGTTTTAGGGAAGCAATTAACAAATTTACGCTCAAAGTTTGCATTGTAAGCCCAAAACTTCAGACAAACAGTACCTTCAGAATGGGCAGAATAGTTTTTTGGTGAACGTGGCCTTAACTTGGGAATTTGGGTACATGTATTCTGCCCTATGTTCACTGTTTGTGTACTGTTTGTGTTTTTAGTATGATTTGTATTTAAAGAAGATCGAGTTGTTTGTAATGTGTGTATATTGCGTCGGACCCTCAGATTCTTTCCTGGATGTTCGTTGTCCATTTTATTTCCAGGAGCACGATATTCATTGGAGATTTCCAGTTTTTTCAGCTCACATACACTCACTACAAAAAGGAAAAACATTCTCTGCCATGCTGCAGTAGGCTAAATAGCTAAGTACAGATTGGACCGATAAATTTGATCAACTTTTGTCCGAATTGTAAACTATGTAAACTATGTAAACTATATAACTAGTTAATATTTCAAATTAATGCTCGGATGACTGTTAAAAATGCTGCTATATGAAGTTCGGCTACTAGTTTATACATAAAAATTTGCTTCGCTTATGAAAAAAGAATATATTGTGCCAAAAATAAAACCATCGAAAAAGGGGATAACGCGCGCATGCATACACACACAGGTACAGTCGTACGTAAATAAACATACACGCACGCACGCACGCTCACACACATACGCGTGAACATTATAAAACAATTAACACATGAGCATGCTAAATACATTAATATTGTGTTACTTCTTAAGCTGTACCATAACTTTATCGGAGAAAAATTTTTAATTATTCCAAATACGTAGTTCACCATTGTATTAATGTAATTGGAACAGCTTAAGAAAGGTGCAATATATTTAAAATAAATGTTTACAAACCGAGAAAATCAAGTCTATCCTTTGCCATTGCCAAATTAGTGCGCATTTTATCATGAAGTCTTTGTGCGTGTTCCCATACTTCTCCCCGACCACCAGTACATTCTACAGCTATTCCTTTTTCTAATTCTCCAATTCCCTTCTTATAAAGTTCAATTGCCATTTCTTTTTGACCTAACGTAGAAGATATTGAAAAAAAAAAAAAAAAAAAAAATATACATATATATATATATATATATATATATGTGTGCGTGTTAAACGAAATTAACTATACATATATTATAAAGAACTGTTTAAATATAACTTTTATTTACTATGTGTAATTTGTTGATATCATACCTTCATTGTCTTCATCAATTTTAAGCGCTTTACTAATAAATTCAAAAGCTCTACGGTGATGATGTTTTTGTTTTGCAAGTAATGGGTCTCCAGGGCCAGGACCAATGGGTCTTCTAGGCACTTGCGACATTCCTTCGTTTTCGGTTTGTCCAGTATTACTTAAATTATTATTTAAATTTGGACTGGATTTTTGACCAACTACAATCTCTAGCTGACAGGTCTGCTTGGAGGCTTGTCTTCGTTGAATCAACTGAGATGTAGATGTGTACAAGTACTTAAATACCACAAATAACTGATAAAGAAGTGTCCTCAGTACATTGAAAAGTAGTATCAAAGGAAAAGAAACAATATAGAGATTGCGCTTGTGTACCGACGGCTGAGGGGTATCGAGAAAGCGGTGGTTATGATGGTAATGATTGTGATGATGATTACTGCAGTTAATGGTAGTTGTTGTTTTATCACTGTTTTCATTCTTTGTCACGCAAAGTTTTTTCGGCGACTTAGTACCGTACTTTCGTATTGGACGTCCGCCATCACTGTAAGACATTTCCTATCGCAAATTTTTGAATTCTTATGGTACAAAGTACACTTATTATCGCCAAATAGAGTTAGAGTTAAACATTCTGACATTCCCAATGTTGCGTATGTATTGAAAATGAAAAAAACGATTTTCAATTTTCCTTATACCATATTTTTGAAAAACATTTTTAAAACTCAATAAGTAAGTCTTCTTAGAAGTAATTGGACAGCAAGGTCGATCGTTTTCACTGACAAAGACAAAAGAAAAGAACGACAAGATTCTGAATTTTGAGATGTTTGTAATCGACGAATTATGAACGAAATAGAATGGTTCGTGATCTTCTTCAACATTGCTTGTTTCGATTCCCGTTTAATTTGAAACATCGATACGTATAACATGGACTTTCAAACATCAACAAACGCCGTTTTACAAAACCTTGTATACAAAAATATGTATATAGACAAGACTTATTTTACATAAACCTTAGTATTTACTTCATTCGGTATATACTCGGCACGAGATAGATTACTTTATGCACCTGCGCCCTTTATCGTGTCCTCTTGCACATGCGTGTATTTAGATATCCTTATTATCCTGTTCGTACAATTTTATATTCTATGTATATTTCTATACTTTTATTCATTCATTACAGTTTCAAATAACTAAGGTTTATGCAACCAGTGAATGATATATTTTTTTTCTGTATTTAATTACGTGCATCCATACGTGCATCCATACGAATATATAAGATATAATTTATACGATATAAAGTATCGCTAAAACTGAAATGTTTTTATCTGGAAATTTTTAAAAGAATGAAATTATTATGTAAGAATGTAGGAACAATGTTCATATATTTGCCATATTTCCCGGCACAATTATTATCGATCGATGATAAACTAACATTCAAGCTTATCAGCTGTATCGTGTTAGTGCATAAGTGTTCTACAGAGGGTCTCTCTTAACATTGCGCCGCCATTTTCTTCATCAGTTCTGCGTTTTACATTCCAGAGATTGCATCAAGGCAAGATGTCGTCCGCAAGTGGTGATGAGAGTGAGATCACTTTAAATGAACCCGGTAAGAAGATGATATTTATGAAAGAAACCGTATCTAACATCTCATCATATTGCTTTTCATTTCTATTTATATACATTTACATAAAATGAAACAAAAATATTAACACACCCGGCAGCTGACCAAAGATCTGCAAACCGCCATTAAACGAATGGCGTCTCGTACACGCATGTAACGTGTAAATATCTCGTTCAAATTTTACAATCTCTTTGGGTTTTTATTTCTTTCAGTACGGCGTACGAGATCCAGCCGTATGCGTAAAACTACTGTGGTAGCGAAGAAGTCTCCTGTAAAGAAACTTCTAGCAAGGGCGACAAGTTCTCCGAAAAAAGTACAAGAAATCGAAGAAGTAGAGGTGCGTAAATTCCATAATACTATAGATAGTTCTTCTACTCGTTGAGCCGTGTAATCAACGTTTTATTCAACCGAAATAATTGGTTGTAACTTTTCAGGTAGAACCAGTATTGCAAGAAGAAGTGGTTATGGAAAGCATTCCAGAGAACGGAGTGCAAAGGTTTGGTGACATTATTATCGAACAGCATAGCGAAGATGATACATCTATGTTACACTTAGAATTAGAAGATTCTGGCGATACCACTGTTCATGAGATCAATATGAATCAGACTGTAGAAATAGGAATTCAACAAAATGTACCTGATTTAGAAACATCTGCAACTCAAATTGTAAATAGTATATAGTATTTCGTTCTTTTAAAGTTGTAAATTGTCTTTTTACAGGATTAATCTTATACTTTTATTTTAGGATCATTCTAATACAGTATCGGATACTATGATCATAGAAGAAAGTAGTATGGATAAAGTTGATATGTTAAGCGAGCGTGAACAAATGGACATGGAGGGTCAAGATATTAGTAACGATGAGACAAATCAACGCGTGTTGATAGATTTTCAAGAAGTGATGAACGACGATGGAGAAACAATGACACAAGTAACAGAAATCTTAGAAACCGAGGAAATCGAATCTGAAACTATTATAAACGAAGGTTCTGGAATGGATGTCATGGAAGTACAAGAAACGTCAGAAAGTATAGATAATGTTACGGATAAAACACCCGATATAGACACAACTGAAATAACAGAAATAACAGAGAGTGACATGGAATGTTTGCCCGAGAATGCTATGAAAAAAACCGAACCTGATACGGAAGCTGTATCTGAAGATGAACTGCCTACCGAAGCTGCAACAAAAGTATTTTCTTGTTTACCATTATAAATAGTACGTAACACCTGTAGTTTGTAATATATTTTTTTTTTAAATATAGGAACCTGAAACAGAAGCAGTGTCCGATGAAGAATTACCAGCAGCAGCTCCTGCAGATCTAGGAGAAACCGAGTCAGTTTCCGAAGATGAATTACCATTAGATAGCGAAAAGAAGAAGAAAAGTGGAATGAAAGCAACGAGTAAAACTCCAGAAAAGAAAAGCAAAACAGAAGGCGCAAGTAAGTGTAAAGAAGACGAAATTCGCTCGATAATTTTTTGGTCGAACAATCTTTTTTTTTTATTTTCTTCTTTCTTTCACTGTATTTGTTTCTTCAGACAAACGTAAGTTAAACGCAGAGGGGGAATATGATCCTAGTTCACCGACCTCTGAAAATAATGATGAAACACCGGCAAAAAAGGTTGCACTTTCAACTGAAACAGACCCAGGAGACAATAAGCAAGAAGCTAAACCAGCATCACCAAAGAAGAAAACACTACCAGAATTAGAAAAATACTGGAAAGCCGTTAACGAAGATCCATCAGATTTCACGGGATGGACATACCTTCTTCAGTATGTTGATCAGGAAGTAAGTTGAAAAACAGGGAGATCATAAAAATTATTCCCGTTATATGTAATATTTGAACATAATATTTGAACACAGAATGACGCAGAGGCTGCACGCGAAGCTTATACCAAATTTTTGGAACGTTATCCATATTGCTACGGTTACTGGAGAAAGTTTGCTGATTACGAGAAGAAGAAGGGCAACCCCGAAAATGTCCAAAGGGTGAGTCAACTCGTTTACCATTTTTATTAGGTCTACTTCTCATTATGATATCATTTAATTAACGCAATCTAATGAAAATAGCTCGAGTTAGGAAGACGCGTGGGCAGTGTGCACGCACGTAAATATGGTTTTCCCTTCCAACAGCCTAGCACGTCTTGCGGCACCTATACGACTCTCTCCGTTTACCAAATAGCTAGTTACTTAATTATTCTGCGATATCTACAATATTATTGCGAATATTACTGTTTTACTTATACCGTTATATTGATATTCTACATACGATACGTAAGTCAAGCGAAGGCTAGTTGTTTCAATTTGCGATATTACCGTGCAAGAAATTGTGTGTAATATTTACTGTAAGCATTTGTACACATAGCTTACTACAGAAAGTATTGTAACTTAAGCATAAGATGCGGTACCTTACTTAATGTAAGTAAGATTGGGTTGGGTGTTAAATCAAAGTCAGAAACAAAGACTTAGGACGTGAACATGCCAGAGAGGGAGCAAGAAAAGTGGCGGAAGACACAGAGGCACCCAGATCGGAACACTCCTTGACTTTAAGGTGAATGCACAATGCTCTGCAATCTCTGTGTTAATTAAATCTCTTTATTTACAGTACGCGTATGATATGTGAGTATACGTTGCTAAAAACCGTAATGCTTATCGAAAGCTTAAAAAAAAAACAAAAAACAAAAAAAAAACAAAAAAAAGAAATAGGTATAAGTCTACCCGCCACCAGCCATATCGCTTGTAAACTGTTCTAAGTGTGATTGCAAACCATTACTACAGGTATTCGACCAAGGTTTGAAAGCTATTTCGCTCAGTGTCGACCTTTGGCTTCATTACATCAACCACTGCAAAACCATCTATGAAAAGGATGAAGAAAAACTTCGAGAACAATACGAACGAGCTATCCAGGCATGTGGTCTTGAATTCAGGTACGATTTATCTGCAATTTCGTGTATATTTATTTAATTAATTCTATTTGAATATTCATAATAAATGTGTATTTTTTCGCTTAGATCTGATCGGCTGTGGGAAAGCTATATAAAATGGGAATTAGAAGGGAAACGTTTAAACAGAGTAACAGCACTGTATGATCGTTTATTGTGTACACCAACGCTCGGTTATATTTCTCATTTCGATGCATTTCAAGAATTCGTTTCTTCAAACTTACCGAATCGTATTTTAAATGTTGACGATTTTCTTACACTGCGTGCTGAAGTGAAAGCACTTTTGAAATCGGATGACAATACTTCTACTTCGGCAGCAGATGATGCACCACCTGGGGAAGAACCACCGCCTCACGAACTTCCACCAACTGACGAAGAAACCCGTGCTATAAGAGAAAAAATTATTAGTAGCAGGCGTAAAATGCACAAAGCTAATATTAATGCAGTTGCTGCAAGATGGTCGTACGAGGAAGGTGTAAGTATGCGCGTTTAATTTGATGTAATATTTATTCGTTGCTTGATATTTAATTATTATTTACAGATTAAGAGACCATATTTTCATGTCAAACCTTTAGAACGATGTCAGTTAAAAAATTGGAAAGAATATTTAGATTTTGAAATCGAACAAAAAGATCAGAATCGAATAATCATCTTGTTTGAAAGATGTTTAATAGCGTGCGCTTTATATGATGAATTTTGGATGAGAGTAAGTTTTGTTTATCTTTTTCCTATTCAAAAATGTTTCTGCGTTGAATAATGTACTAACTGTTTTTAAATTTCCCTATAGTTTGTTCGTTACTTGGAATCCTTGAAAGGCGATAACGTGGAAAAAATAAGAGACGTATATACCAGAGCTTGTATGGTTCATCATCCAAAGAAACCAAATTTGCATCTACAGTGGGCAACATTTGAAGAAGGTCAGGGTAATTTTGAAAAAGCAGCAAGCATATTGGAAAATATTGACAACGTAATACCAAACATGTTACAAGTGGCATATCGAAGAATTAACTTGGAACGTAGGAGAGGAGATTTAGATAAAGCTTGTACATTGTATGAAAATTATATTACCAATAGTAAAAATAGAACTATCGCGAATAACATTGTTGTAAAGTATGCACGATTTTTATGTAAAGTAAAAAATGATGTGGATAAAGCAATTAAAGTACTGTTGAAGGTATGTTTATGTTAACCTTCATAATATGTTTCATTTATTTTTATGATACACATTATTTATATATTTTTTAGGCCACAGAAAAAGATAAAGATAATCCAAGGCTTTACTTACAATTGATTGATCTGGGAATGCAAAGAACTCCTGTTGATACTCAAGAAATTGTGGGATACATGGATATGTTTATAGAGCGAGAACATGCAGATCTCGAACAAAGAGTACTTTTCGCGCAACGTAAAGTAGAATTTCTTGAAGATTTTAGCCCAGACATTCGACAAGTATTGAAAGCGCATGAACAATTCCAAAAGTGCATCAAACAAGCAAAGGAACGAAAAAAGACGAAAAACGATGATACTAAAACGTAAATATTATTTTTACAAAAAATGTTTAAGCTGATGTTAATAAAGCTTGCTAAATAGCTCAAATTTTATGTTTTTCAGAGATACTTCTCCTCCAAAGAAAGTTAAAACTGGAGACCAGTCTAATGTACCACCTCCGCCTTCTGTAAGCTCGCAGTCGTCGTATCAGTACAGCAGCGGCCCAAGTGGACCTTATCAATCACAGCAACAATTTCAAAGTGGTCAATATGGCGGTCAAGGTGGATATCAACAAGGTTATCAACAGTATCCACCTCCCTCCGATCCTAACTATGCCAATTATCAAAATTGGCAATATGGTCAAGGAGGACCACAAGCATATGGACCATACAATCAATGGGGATCTTACAATTACTATTAGTTGATAATATAAAATTTTTCTTCTATCAGCTTGCATTGCGTTACTGTATCTACTGTACATTTTATAATCTTTATTTTTTCGTCCAAGGGATGATCATAAAAAAAAAAAAAAAAGAAACAAAATTCTTAAAGTTCCAATGACACATCAGTGACCTGACACGAATAGTAGTAGTACATGTCGTACTGATGTTTTTTTTTCAACAGAAATAATTCTTTGCATGAAGTTCTTACAGTATTTTTAGTAATACAGCAGTACAGAAAATACTAATGAATTTTCGACTGACGTTGAATATATTATTACAGTTAATAACATGCTACAGGTAGTTGATAAAAATTGCCATACAATACGAAAAAAAAAAATATTATGTGAAATATTTTCCAATTACACTATCTGCATTGAATTTGTACGATGCAATATTTTGTTTTTAATTTTATTCCGTGACGTTGTGTTATTTCTTCAACAAGAAATTACTAATTCATAAACGTTACCTACAGCTTGTAATAAGTATTTTTTTTTCGCGTACTTAGTTCATATTTTTTTTTCCTTCCTTTCTTTTTTTTTTCTTTTTTTTTTTTGTCAATGTGCGTTAAACGTATTGCTTGAAAAACATAAAGATATATATTATGTAAATGGAAAAATAAATATTTGAACGTCCCAGAGACACTACGTAAACGCACTTCATGGAAGTATTCACGGAATGAGCATTGTTAACATTTGTCAGTAGATTTTTGATAAACAAATTAATCAAAGAACAGAATTATATCTTCTGTAATATGTTCAGTTATAGAAATTATTATAGTTGAAATCCTCTACTTTTAAGTTACAGATGCACATTATTTTGTATGTTGTAATTTTGCATTTGTAACTAGGATCTGAATTTTGCCGTAAATCGGTATAGAGATCACATACATTAAAGAAGTTTCTTCTGTATGTCGAATTTTATAATTTGCAATAAACAAAATTTAAAAATTATATAAGAAATTCTGATAGCGACAGCGCATTGTTTGAGTTAATCCAGAGTTCAGTATATTTATGATTATCAAAGTAAGAGAAATATAATTTTTAATTACATTCTGAATTGATTTATTTTCAATTTATTTTCTACTAAATTAATGTTTTTTAACATTATGTTTAATAAATTGCTGATATTCGAATGTTTCTTTTATTTAAATTACTTATGCAAATTATTAAATGATAAGGAAGTATCGGATATCAAGGTAAAAATATAACGTAAAGATACAATATTTGTAACAAACATGCTTTTTTATTATGAAAACATTATTATAATCCTAAATAATTATAATTGTGAAAATTTTATATTCTTATAATATTTATTGCAAGCTAGCAATTTTACTTACGAAACAAAATATGTATGATGTTTGATCGTTAAAACATGTTATACAAAACTTTTTAGAATTACAAGCGACTAACATTCGTATTGCGTTAGTTAAAAAAAAAAAAAAAAAAAACAATTTGATTTCAGAAAAGTTAAATATTATTATAAAAGGCATTAGTTTGTCAAACATCTTTGCTATGCAACTATAGCACTTGAAACCATTGTGTTAAGTCCGCAGGTACCATCTCCTCTATAAACTCTATAATAACCGCGTTCGCCCCATCGTGGGCCCCAGCTGTTCTTTACTATCCAATATGGTGATTTCGTAAATTCTGTAAAGGAACATGTTATGTAAATGTGTAAAACTTAATGTAATCAAATTTAAAAAGTATAATATGACGTACTGCTTGTGCCATATCCCACAATTAAAACTCCATGATCTAAGTCCTTAGGGTTACACAGAAACTTAAATGGATGTGAAACTCCTCCTACATAAAACTGCATGGCATTAGCATTAATTGCAATAGACATTGGACCATTTTTAACTAGCCACTGCGCCATTTTCGTTTCATTCGATGTAATATTTACAGCTGAGACAACTTGTACCATAGTTTTGTTTTCAAGATGACATTTTTCATCTCTTGCATCATAAGGATAATCTGATTCTAATTCGAGACCACCCAATTGTTCTATGGATTTATAAGCATTTGACATATATCCTCCGTTACATCCGTCATCTAAAGTATCACAATCTATCAATTCTTGTTCAGATAAAGACAATAATCTCCCGTGTTTAATCGCATATTGTCCTTCAATATTTCCAGTTACAGAAAATGCCCAACATGATCCGCAGTGACCCTGATTTTTTACAGGTGTAATCACACCTTGATCGCGCCAGTCGAATTTTAACGGCAAAGAAATGTCTGGTATTTTAGCTTGTGCAAGAGGTATTTCATTTTCGTGATTTAAATCGGTTCGAAAACCTAAATAACGAGCTTTGAATTCTTGAGGCGTTAAATCTGCAAACATCGTAACACCGTATTCTGCTGTTCCTCGCTCGAATGTTTGTAATTCTTCGATCATTTTTAAATTCTGCTTAAAAACGTTAAATCGATCTTGTTTTTCTTGGGCTGAAGAGTACTGTTTGTCATAATTGTTAATAAAATTTTCAAATAAAGTTTCCTCTTTTATCTCTTGGGCTAAGTTTAACATTTTTTGATTATATTGACTACCTCGTAAAGACCGTTTTCGTCGATTGTTTAAATCACAATTGATGGTAATATCTGGAGATCCTTTATCAATCCATGGCTGAGACCATATAGTGAACAAACATTCCTTGATTTCACTTCCTTCTTTTAACTGACAGTTATCTTTAGTGCCTTTTGGACAATCACTTGTACCTAATTTAACTCTTATCTTGTACAAGTATCCAGATACTACTTGTTGAGAAGCTTCAACAATTTGTACTATCATAGGTTCATTCGAACCTTCAGAATTTTCGGAAAACTTTTTCAATCCTTTATTAGCAAGTTGCTGTATCGTGGAGTCATTAACATTTTTGTTACTAGGTGCACCAACAAGATCAGATCTTTTGTTCCTATATAGGGTATGTGATTTATTGATCGTAGAATCTACCTTTTTTGGATAAATGATTTCTTCTTTAACTTCTTCTTTATTTACTTCTGGATTTAAACGTGTTTCCTTTGTAGGTAAGTCAAAATCTTTCAAAAATTCATCAAATTCTTTAGCTTTGTCTTCAAATTTTTCAACTGTAACATCATTATTACTTCTATTTACCGAAACCTTCAAAATAGGGTGTTCCGTTACTTCTAATTGTTCTGATTCTGATTCTGATTTTTTAGTCGTGACATAAGTGTAATTATCAAGAATGTCTTTAAAATTTTCTAAAGCTTCCCATTTTTCAGAATTTGTTTCTTCCTTGTTAGATGCTGGTGTTACGAGTGCTTCGCTATTTAATAATGAATAAGAATTAATATTTTCTTTAATTTCTACATTATCAATCATAGTACAATTGTTCTTTATTATTTTACGACTTGATTGTTGCCAAGGTTGTTGTTCAAATGTTACCAAACATACGCTGATGGGCAAATTTGTTTGTACAGAGCATTCTGACTGTTCTATTGCATTTTTTAAGCAATCAGATTCTCCTATATGTAATAAAATTTGGTACTGTATAATATTAGATGAAGGCGGCACAGCACGAGTTACTTTGACAATATCAACTACTTTGTGTTTAAAATCATTTTGTATTAATTCATCCATTCCCTTTACTACTTGTTCTCCAAAAGCAGCTAACCCAGGTAAATTTGGATTTAGTTCATACGGACATCCTGCACAATAAGTAGGACTGGATGCTCTCATCGCTATAAATGGTCTATCATTATGGTCTCCATTTTTTTGAATTTCATGATCTAGTTCAACACTTTGATTATTGATAATTTGTTTGTCCAAATTTTCAATAATCTGATCTTGGTCTTGATTGTTTTCTTGCATTTGTAACGGTTCGTCTTGTATGGATTGAGGATACAGATACATGCATTGTATAGATTCTCTTAAAACATTGATATCTCCAAGTTCGTGTTGTTTTACTTCGACAGTACATGCTTCTCGTGGACAAGGTTCTAATGTTTCTTTGCAAATAGGAGTTAAATCAAATGTAAGTCTATATATCACGTACGGAGATTCTTCCTATAAATTAAGAAACAAAAAAAAAAAAATTTTTATTCAAATAAATAATTATAAATAATTCTTAAACTTTCGTCGCTATTGGTACTCGAAATATGATTGTTAGAAGATTGACAAGAAGCATACCAATTTTTGAGCGCTAATCAGGTTACCGCCCTTATACGTATGATGCGTCGGAGAATCGTGATTTAAAGAATTCAAAGCACTTTGAATCAAAGCCTCTGGTACATTTTGGACCAGTTTGTTAACAGGATCAGAAGACACAAAGACTGAATTAATTAGAAATAAAAGCAAAACGCGCGTAACACAGAACCGTAAGACTGCCATCTTCCTCCGCATACGGAACGGTGTTGACCTCCAACTGACGCAGTTACCTCTTTGATTCTCTTTATATTCCTTTGTATCATTGAATCAGAAATGATAATCAATTCTTAACCCATTGTCCGATTTTGATCGTTCCACTTTTTATGCAATTATTTATGCGATGTAAAGAAAAGTGTGTTCCATGAATTTTGACAAAACGATAAGTGAAATAATTTTAAAATAAAAATAGAAATGACAGATTAAGAAGGATTGGTAATCATTTCCGTTAAGAAAAACATGTATATGTTTTAAACTTACTGCGTTTCACAAGTATTTTTATTCCACCGAAGATAAGATAAATTGTATAACTTAATATGCAATTAACTTTGTACTTTCTACTAAAGTACGATGTAATAATAACAATAGTTTTGTGTATGTACTAAACATAAAAAAGTATTTGTTTCGTGTAAACATATGTACAGTTCTGCAAAACATCTTATAATGAAAATTGTTCGATAAAACGGAAAATACCATAATTTAATACGCGAAGTATGTAAACTTAAATTTCAAATTTTTATTTTAATAACAACGACAATGAATATGTTAAGTACAGAAAGCAAAGCCTGATAGAGATTTAACTTTGAATCGTTTGAAAATAAAATCTGACGTATAATAATTTACAATGGTGTTTTATATTTTCGAAATATAATTGGTTTCAATTATTAATCAAATTATATTATTACCCTGTATCTATAATAATAAATGAAGAATGTTAAAAATATCTAATTAAATGTGTTTAAAATGATATTAAAATGATAATATCATCTATAATTGTTTGCGTTCATTATATCTAATGTGATGATTTCCGATATCGAAGTACAAATTATGTAACAGACAATTTATGATAAAAATTGAAGTACCAACAATTTGAAAATATTTTCGCTAATTTTTGTGTGTACTCGATATGTAAGTACTTGAAAATTTTCCATATCACTCGAGAATTGCTCCTATGTTTCCACGTTCAAATTTTCCCGCCAGTTTAAAAACTAATATCAACCATTTCCAAGTTCCGCTTGTCAAAAAAGCAGCAGCTGTTTCACTGTATCGATGTGATCACCTGTGATTGCTGCAGTATTTTCGAAAAAAGAACAGTGTTTTAACGTAATTTTGCGGTAGTTTGTTTGTGGTATATGGCGAGCCGTTAATTATCACTGGTAAGCGAATACATCATTTATATTAACTTACCGTAGACAAAACTTATATAGGTGGAAATTAACAAAGTACCACATCGCGGTGACGTTATATCGATTTTCTACTTTTACTCTAGCTATCGTTTGACCTACGTTAAAGTACGTACTTTGTGTTCCTAACTGTATCGTGTACCATATTTATACCAGATTTTATTTTTGTTCCGTCTAAACATTTCCTTCCTTTTATTCTAATGTTCTGTCTTTCAAACCTAATACTGCATACACATGTGCATTCAATTGACTGAACGTTTTTGGTTTTGTCTAAATTATTCGATATTACTACAGCTTTGTATCTCGTAGATTAACAGTTGATCGTAACGTATATTTTCTTTCACGAACTCCCTTTTTTATGCCATGACTTGTTGTTTTTAAAGGAAAAATCTATCGCTAAATACGTGTCTAAAGATGAGTACGTTACTTCAGAGTTTATACAATGTTAGGTATTTATTTTATCATTTTTTTCAAGAACCTTATAATACGAAGTAAATTAGATAAAAATATAATAAGATAAAAGGATAAACAAGATTAAAGACTTATATCAAAATGTTATTTAGGTAGAAATTTTTATGACAGAATAACTACATATTTGTAATATATCACGCTATTTAGTAGAAAGAAGCTTAAATTAATTATTATGATTACTATATAATCAAAAACAAATCTATACACATTTGTTATAATTACAATTTTATTTTGATAAATTTACATTCCATTATTATTCATGATTCCTTGTATATTTTCTTCTCCACGTATCGTTCCCATATCGTAATGCTATTTTCTCTTTATCATTGAATAAATAGAATCACTGCCAAGGCCCAAGGTTTATTATTTGACACGAACCGCTTTCAACGTACATTACAACTTGAAAATTGTTTACTCGATACAATTGCAATATTATATTTGAAAATTGGCACGATGAATCTAGTGGTTCTGAAACCAATTAAATATTGTATTTACAGTACGATAGTATAATAACTGATTTGAATCAACATTAGTTAACACGTATAATTAATTATTAGAATAGTTATATGTTATATTATATACGATTTTTTATTTTAAAAAGTATACTTTAACATAGAATATGTAATTCCCGCGCCTAGAATTTGCAGTTTTGTAATCTTGTCTTCTTATTGGTGCTTTCCGTTGCTGACGACATTTTATCCCCACCATGAAACGACCGCTGTACTAATGCTCTGCGACTGCTCGTTGCTCAGTAGCTGACTACTTATCTCAGAGACGGAGGCAGCGAAGCTCCGTAAACTTTAGTAACCATTCTATCGGTTTCCTTTATACAAAGAGTGTCAGTGACAGTTCTGAAATTTTTCATTCTCCATACTTTAAACGAACTGACCACAGAGTTTGTCAACAGCGGGAACACCCATCGAACACAACTTTATAGAAGAGTTACGGTTAGTAACGATGTCTAGACCAGTGTCATTGTAGTTTTTTTTGTTTCCTCTCTTTTACTGCCTCGACGCCGATATTGTAGAACCTTCTATTATTGTGGCTAATCGTAATCATTGTTATCTTGTTTTTTTTATGTCACGAATATATACCATTGAGATATAATCCGATTTCTTTGACATTTAGACGATTGGTTCTTCGATCTGAACGTACCAGTGTAGAGAAAGAAGTTAGGGAAGCAAAGTCTTTAAATTATTACCAATTGCGATTCGTACTTATCACGTATCTCAAAGTATTTTTAATGCTTTCCAGTTTCTTATGTAAAGAGGAAACGAGAAGCCGGACAGGTGTCATTAAAGGTTTGCTCGGTATTAAAGGCTAACTCGATTTTATCGTACATTTATTAGCTTTCAAATCAGATGCGTTTGACGTTTACTCTGTGCGATGCAGAGGACACTGCTGCTTCTATTGTATTTAGTTTTTCGCACGGTGCAGCGATGCATATGATAATGTAAAGATAAATTTGTTCGAAAGGAAATCTATTATTAATTCGAACATGTATTATCTGGTAGATTTTGATCTTTATCATTGTTCCAATAGAAAGATGACATTGCGTTAACGTTAACGTTAACGTTACCGTCTCTAACCGGCTATTTTATTTATTGATTTCTTAATGTACACGTAAGCGCGGTCTACTTAATGCGTACGTGAAACTTTATAAGTACGTCTTTTTCTTTCCATGAATTCGACCATAGAAATTCCAGGACATTGACAATGACGAGTATTCCGAAGCAATAAAACCTTCTGATATTTCTTTTTACCGGCATTAACAGCTGAACGTCATTGATAAGCGTGCACGCACGCACACATGTATACGATTATGCATGCATGTGCAAGAAAAGAACGAGACACCCTGTATGACGTCAGAATATTTGTATTTTATTCTTGTTCTTCGTTGAAAGGACTGCGTAATTACAATAGCGCATGCATGAGTCATTGGATGCGGAAATGTACTAAAATATTGATCTCATCACTGGTTCTATATTTATTTCTGTAATTTTTTATCTAGAGCCGCTTCACTTGTAATTAAAATCACGGAACGTTAATTGCAGCCCTATATATTAAATATCATACACACCGTTCCAACTACGATAGAACTTAGCTTATCCGAACGCATCGGGGAAAAAAAACAGTTTCGATAACTGGATTCGAATATATACCTCCGCTCAAAAATTTTAGGTCAGTTATATTTGCTCGAAATTTAACCATTGAAAGATACGAAGAAGTATTATTTTTAACTTAATACTTTCTACGATAAAGAACGTACACGGTGCTGATATATTAACAGTTTTAGTAGAAACAGCTACTTCTCTGAAACTTTGGAACATGGGTATTAGTTTATCCCTTGTTTTGGTTAGTAACGCAAAAAAAAAAAAAAAAATGGTAAAAATACGTACAATTGGAGCGAGATTCGGGTTAAGTTTGTAGTTTAACTAATAAGATTTAGTAAATCGGGTATTGAGTAGAATTTGATTGCAATAAAATATGTTTGGAGAAATATTAATATTTGAAGAAAGCTTAAGTTGGTCTGTTGAATTTTAAAAATTTAGAAACGTCATTTTTTTTCTCGATATGATTTCTGCGAAACTTTCTGTCAACGCAAGGAATGCTTACATGAAATACTAAATATCATTCGTGCTCGCGAAACGTCAAACTTCGAACCATTCTCGACAGGAAAACGTGCATCGAGATGTTCGAGCGATATACAGCCTAAATTGCATACCTACACGCATACGGAATGAAAGTGCATACAAATGCGCACACGTATTCTTGCTGGTAACCTGTACGTTGCATTGTGCAATGAATATTTTTTATAAAGTACATCTAAATATTTATACACTGTTTCACGTTTTTCTTTCTTTCTTTCTTTCTTTTTTTTTTTTTTTCATGGTGTAAAATAAATGATACAGGCCGTTTAATCGATCACTTAAGATTGTTAATTGTGTTCCGTATTAAGGAATTAAGTATTCGGTATGTGGACAATATGAATGAAAGTAACACGTGACCTGGTCACGAACAGTATCGTTACGTTCGCGCGTATTTTGTTGTACATTAAATAGGAATTTTTTCATAGTACGAGACGCTTTAATTCATAACCAGTAATGTGGGATCTAACGTATCTCAGCTTTTTTTTTCTTTTTCTTTTTAATAGGTTTATTTAAATATATTATATTCAAGCGAATAAAAAGGCTTCTTTATTGAAAACTTTCGCGAATCAGACCTCGTCTCAGCTCACCAGTTAAGTGTTAATCGAGGACTCCATTCGAGATTCGCTGTAAAAGAAACTATTTTATAACGATAAAAGGTATCGTTAGTATTGGTACAGTCTCTGAATGCAAGTAGTTTGAGGAACGTTTTCTAAGAGGTCGGTATTGATTTCTGAACACGATTTCCTTCTAATGCTCTTCATTTCTGCTTTATCGAACACCAATATCTGTTTGTTTGCTATTGAGAGGGTATACGAGCAGCGTCCTCCAGGTCTGACTAGTCGTCCGTGATCTTGGCGAGGTGTGCCGTGACCAGGAGAAGCGACACGGTACCTTTCACCCTGGAAACGAGCCAACTTCGTCTCGAGGGCAAGGACAGGTTCAGTCAGTTGATCACGCCATAACTTATGCTGTACAAAATTAGCGTCATTGGAGGTCGGTGTAATTTTATCGCGCGGTTTATTATTCCCTGTGTGAACTAGTTTTCCTAGGAATCACATAGATTCTTGCAACTTCTCTTCTCTCACGTGATGGACATCCGCGCGTTCTTCGCTACAGTGACACCTCGTTTGTTTGTGATCAAATTTACAAGTACCAATTACCAAAGTTTCCGCGTTGTCTTAATGCATTAACAAGGTCTGCTCTGCGCTTTGAGCTCCGCGCTTCCTTTGAACAGGAGGAATCTTTTTTGAAAGAATTGATCTTAAGAATAGACAAGATGTACATTTTTAAACGATATCTTTAGATCAATCGTTCGAGGAACCTTCGATTCGAAAATCCAATATTTTTCTC
>SMSQ01023600.1:201141-209924 GCA_019453375.1 Ctenoplectra terminalis
TCTATCCTTCACGATTTTCTCGTTTTTCTTTTCGATTTGTTTTACGTTCGACTCACTTCGAACGATTTTTGACGAATCTGTTCGAACGTACCTACGAACCCTATCTTTAACCCTTAAGGGGGCAAATTTTCGTCTCTAAAACTAGAGTATCTAAGGCAAACAATTAGATGAGAAAAGAAATTAGTTTATTAAGGAGTAATATTTACACGTAACGAAGACGTCGACGCCGATGTAGCGTCGACAAGTCAATTCAGCGAACCGATAGAGTTTTTTAAAAGATGAGCAAACGTTTGAAAAGTAAGAAAGTAAGAGAGAGAGAGAGAGAGAGAGAGAGAGCAAATGATAAAAAAAAATAAATAAAAAAGTAAAGAATTTTTCGTCTTTATTGCACGTTTATCCAAGTTCTTCCTCTCGTGATATAGCGTTTACACTTTTAACGATTTATCTAAAAAGTTTATAAAATGTGAAGAATATTAAAAAAAAAAAAATATGCAGAGTAAAGATTAGGAAACCTTTAGTCAAAGAAGACGCGTCAAGTATTGTGCGCCTGTTTAAGGGTTAAAGATTACCCACAGATTATACACAGGAAATGACACCATCAGTTGTACGGGAGCACGCACACGCTGTAGTTTTCTGCATCGTTACACACACACGCGCGCACACACGAATCGAAACGATATTACATACAGATGTACAGATACATACCTATACCCACATATACAAAATACAGAATACAGAATACCGAGAGAGAGTATAGTGTAGATCGCACAGCGTGTGGGAGTGCACGCGTGAACGAAATTTTGTTCATCGTTTTATCTCTCGACTCACTGTAGAGCTTAGATCGATTCCGTTTCTTGCGGCCCCGCGCACGCTCGACGAACCGGGATTGTCACTGTAAGGTTTAACTCCAAATGAAAAAAATCACGTATACAAAAAGGATAACACGAAGAATACAATTAAGAGTTATGGAAGATTGTACATTATTGTATTTACACGCATTGTACCTCTACTTTGTATTGTACGAATGGATAATCTATTGTACGTCGTGTTATCACGGTGTCGTAGGATGATTCCTTCATTTCGATTTCCGTTTTGCAATCTGTAAGTATCCACGTTGTCGACGTTTATCTTTTGTCTTTTATCTATATATCTTTCTAATCCGTAATCATCGTTACACGTGATCGCTGTACGATCAGTCCTAATCGATCTTTCGTTTCTTTCCACTAAAAACTGGAACTTGCAAAGCGCAAACGTGATGAACAATTTGTAACGAACAAAAACAAAGAAAAAAGACGTGGTTACCGCGGATTGAACCTAACAACGTAGGCGAGAAACGTTTTTTTATGCAGCTGTCAGCCTTAACAGTATTTACGTATTTACACTTACCTTTTTAGCTTTAAGAGAATGCATAGAAACAGAGAACAAAGATACTGTCAGCACTGACGTTTATTCCTTCCTCCTAGCATCAAACTTAATTCGTAGCTAGGGTGGATAGAGAGAAAGAGAGAGAGAGAGAGAATGAACGAACACAAGGAGTATAAACCGATTTTTTTATGTAGGCCACATTTGGTGAATAGAAACACGTGTGTACCGTATTTAATATATCGTCAATAAACATGACGATTTCGATACATGTACCACGTATTATACATGAAAACTTCTTTTCTGGATTTAACACACACACACACATGATATATATATATATATATCGATATTGTATAAATATTGTAAAGGGTACCGTCTTCGAGTCGTGTGCCGTGTTAAAAGTTGAGCACAAGTAAGAAAGGAAATATATTACGCGTAGCTCCTTTCGATTTCGCTTGTTCATTTACTTTTTTCATTGGAAGAACAATGATGGCGTATCGATGGCTTGCAAAATCTTTGGACGCTTCGCAGGACGAACGTACTAAGAGGAGCGAAAGAGAAAACGAGAGAGAGAGAGAGAGAGAAAATGTATGACACAGATGACGATTATGCCTGTTACTCGAGATCGTTAGGCCTATCGTAATTATTTGCTTTAACAGAGGAGATATATACAAACGATTATAAATATATATAAAAACATATACATATACGATACACACTATACATGCATATACATATGTACGGAACGAGCGCGGTGAGCCCCCTTCTGATGTAGATCTTTAGAGGAAAAAAAAAGAGAGAGAGTGAAAGAAAAGAAAATGGAAGAGAGAGAGTCGGGTGCGAGGAAAGGCTACCTTATTCCTGAGCCGATAATATCGTTACATTATTATAAATATTATAAATATTATAAATATTATATATATATATATATATATATATATATATATATAAATACGGGATCGAGCAATATTGTATTGTTACTTCATCGTTACTATTTATCATCGCCTATTCGAAGAATTATATTATCTACCTATTTTACAAAATAACTCCTTGTATCTGAACGAGTAACTCATATCGAACCTATTATGGGTCTATGTGGTACGCGTACTTTTAAATACCTATTCACAGAACTGTATAGAACACACAGATATAAGTAGATAGACGCGTAGATAGGTCGAATAGACGAGATAATTGCGGAGAACGGAAATGGTCCACAGTGTGAATGAGAGATCGAATGAACGAGAAGATATTATAGACCGAATAGATGAACAGCAGTTTTTCCAAAGAGAAAAACTGCAAGAACAGCGACCACGGAGAAAAAAAAAGAAAAAAAAAAAAGAAAGAAAGGGGAGAGACGGAAGCTCGTGAAAGATTAGTCGCGACGAATTCGAAGGTTTATTGTTAAAGCATTGTTCTGTTCCCCGTTGGTATGTTTCAAAGTCTACGCGGTCGCGTACAATTTCTCTCGAGTTACCGCTAGGAAAGGGAAGGCTTCGTTCGTAAATTGTCGTTCGAAACTTGTCTTTCGGCTGTCCCCTGACAAAGTTATTGCGGTACAGCGAGTATTGTAAAGCGTGACGATGAGAACAGCGTGCACCGACGTCTAACGTTTGCAATAACAGAGTACGGTCGCGATGATTAACACAAATTGGGACCACCGTGCAGAAGTGCAAGGTGCCGAGACGAAAACGACTACGGTGAACGAGTTCTAGCACGACGCCGTCGATTTTACGTTGTTTTATTTTTTTTCTCGTCGACGACGACGAACGCCGAACTCGTCGTCCGCCGGCCGCTTTTCGATTCTTCGAAGCGGAAAACAATGAGACGAGCAGTCGCGAATATTTATTAAAGTAAATACGAAGCCCGATGAAGAAGTAGAACAAAAGAAAAACAAAAAGTATGATATAATGAACACAAAGATGGTGAGAAACAGAGAGGAAGTACGTGAACATTGTAAAGTATTTGGTAAACAGATAAATTGATGAAAAATCAGCTTCTCTCTTTCTAGTACCGATGTATTGTCGCTAGATGTATTACAGAGACGTAAGAAGTATTCTTCGGCAGTACCATTATAACAGATGCCTGTGTATTTTACTTCTCGGCAAATAAACCATCAAGTATTGTACGACTGTGTCTCTTCACCTTGGATTCTCTTCGCACAGACATCCCTATTACAAGTTATTACTCTCTACTATTTTTTTTATCACTTATATTACGCATTCGTTAATGGTTTCTGCGGAAACATTTTACAGAGGATTACTCGAGAACCGAGTCACCGACGTTCAAAGAATCTACAAACGGGAGTAGATTGATTCCAAGACGCGTAATCCCCTCTTGAACTGTCTCCGTTTCGCGAAAACGCGTCGGAAGCCGCTTTTCTTCGAGCTGAAACAGAAAACGTTCGAGTATTCTGACGAGTCTCGACGAGAGATTCGCGAGAAGAGCTTAGACTTTGTCGAACAGGACGATTGCAAATGCTGCATTGCCGTTGTTCTCGCGACAATAGCTTCGTTCCATGAATTCTCGATGAACTTCGAGTCCAAGGATTCGATGAGGTTGGTGGAGGAAGAGGAGGAGGAGTAGGTGGAGAAACAGATGGTGTAACGGGATGCGTTTGCAAAACTGGTCGCTTTTGAACTTCGATGTTTGCCAGTAAACGATAAGAAGGTGGAACGTTGTTGCACCGTAGCCTCGCTAACACGTTGTTTCGTCTGACGTCCAGGTTCTTTTGAACAACTATGGAACTATGAACTTGCCTCGATTCTTTTCGAGCCCGGACGGCTTCCCTCCTGGCCAGAGTGTGCTGAAGCGTGCCACGAAATCTGTCGTAAACATCCGTCGAACTTAACTTTGTACGAATTTTTCTTCTCGAACAATTTGATCTCGAACTGTGTCGACTATCGTTCGAATCGTCGGCTCCTCCGCTTTCTCTGTGCTGTGTAGCCCGATCGCTACGCTCCCACATTTTACCAAATCTTTCTATCAGTTTTACGCGTCTACCGGAGTTCTGGTTTGCGACTATGTTTCGATTAACCGTATTATTAACGTTTGTTTCTATTTTTGAAGATTTTACAGGCATGATTTCGATAGAAACTTGGTCTCGCTCGCTTTCCATATCAAGAGTTAGTAAGAACGGAGGTGGAGGTGGTGGTGGCGGCGGTAAACCTACCGTCGAAGAACTGTCCGACAGTAGAGAAAAAACTGATCGAGGATCTTGTTTCATAACGACCTCTGATTTCGTTACGCGGTTCGAAAGAAGTTTTCTTTCCTCCTCCGGCTTCTCTTCTTCATCCTCGTCGATCTCTTCTTCCAACCGATGTACGCTTCTTTTTTTATCTCGAAAGTTGTTCGAAAAGAAAGTAGGTCTAACAGCAGGTAGGCTTTTAGATTTAACGGAGGAAATTTTCGAGCGAATCTTTGTTAAAATTTTTGTATCGCTCTTCCTAGTTTTGTAACGCTGTGTACTTGTTTCTCCTTCATCGGAACTTTTTAACGTCGAGGAGGGTAAATTTAATTTCGATCGTCTTCTTTGAAGACGAGATTGCTTTTTCCTTCTCTCGTTCGTGGGAAAATGTTCTGGTTTAAAGAATATCCAAACGTGGTAACGAGTTTTTCGAGGTCCTATGTACATTTCATTGCTATGAGCAGTTTGCAGCAATCGAGACACGAACGATAAAACTACCTGAAAATGTAAGGCAACGGTTAACAAGAAGATCTTTAGCTATCGAAGATTATATTGTTATACCTACCTGATATACGGATAAAAGGACAAGATATCCAGCTAAAAATGTTCTGATAACTTCTCCTCGATTTATAATCTTTGATCTACAACCTCCAGTGGAGATGGTTAAGTGTTTAGGATCGTAATCGTACATAGCACCGGGACTCAGAATGTCATGATGGACACAGGGTTTAGGAATATCGTTGGAGCAACAAGAAAATGGAACATCTACCGGGATTGTGGATTCTTTCTCTCGCTCTTCTAGCACCGATCTTTATCGAACGATTAAGAAATGAAATATCGAAGCGTTGAGGTAAACTATAAATGACTAAAGATTATAGTAGCTGTTGTTTAAACAAAAATTAACATTTAAGTAAAACGGGGACTAAACGGCAATTGGTTCGATTATACCCACTGCTCCTCCAGTCGAGGACCCTTTTCCACATCCTCTGGTCCTTCCACCGAAATTTTCAGCCACGGAACACGGAACCAGTCCTCGTAACTATTATCTCCGCAACACTCGAGTTCTGTTTGAACAGCATCCACCCTCGACTTGACAGCAATATCGGTGCTATACTTTTCTATCGCTTCTATCAAGCCATCGCGGCTCTTCTGTTGGAATCCACTCAAGAGAACCAAGTAAGTCGCGTTCAGGATGGCGACTAAAAATCCTGACAGCAAACAGGCAACCACGTGGAAGAAGAGAAGTCGATTCACGTCATGAGGATCTACGCTGCTGTCGACTTTATGCTGATCCTCCGGATCGTTTCTAGCTGGCTCTAGTTTCAAGTATAACCAACACTTGATTCCCAGGAAATAGGCAGGGGAACAGCATACGATGCCGGAAATGATCACCGCGGTCCACACGTGACCGTCACCTGCTCGTCGTGATCTGCACGTTAACCCACACATACAAACGATACGTGTTACGCGAATTTTTTTCTTTTTTTCTTTTTTTAATTTGCGACGTCTCGTTAGACTCGAATAAGAACGTTCTTACGGGTACTTTTCAAACAGCTTTCGTTCATCGGCCTAAATCGTTTCCGTGGGAGAACTAACCTGGAGCGACGAGGTTCAAATGATCACCGAAGCCTCTTTCGAATCGTACGGCCCAAAAAATGGCCATTGCCAGGGCGAACAGACCGGTCATATTCATGGAGAAAACGGTAAAGTAGAGTGCTTTCACCGAGGGCCAGTTGTAAACAGCATTTACCAGGCCCATGAATTATGTGCTTTACGACGGATGATTGTCACTCGTATCGAACCTGTCATCGTAGACAGATCGTGGGGTTACTCTGATGAAGTTTTCCAGCCGGTCACAACGTGAAACTTGCTTTTTCGTCAAGCCAATGAAAATCTGAAATATCGGTGCAACGATTCGATTTCTTTTGGCGCTACATTTGTATCGTAATTTCGATCGATCGGAAATCATTTGGGGACGCGGATAATTTATTAAACGATACAAAATGAACACTGATATATTAGAAAGACCATTTATTTGTTTACTCATAGCTCTTTTTTTTTCCTCTCGTGATAATATTGATCTCTACCAGTACTGTAATACAGATAGGATTAATAGCAATAACCATAGATGCGAGGATAATAAAAATACAGAGACGATAATAAAGTAATAAAATTAGTTACACTATTACAGTGGCTGTATCAATAAGTGAATAAGTAAAAATATGTATGTATATTGCGTTAGCGTTTATAGTGTTTTCTCAAAATACGTGTAGAGAACGATAAATCGTAATACAATATCTTGTAATAACAACTAATAATCGGTTTGGCCTCGTTAAAAACTATAAAAAACAGTAACAACGATGACGAGAATCGCAATGAACGCGTATCGTTATCGCGAATTACTCGTCGTAAACGCCGTATAAAACCGGCTACGATAGAAGAAACGAGTGCCACACGTTTTCATCTTTTTATCTTTTTATCTTTTTATCTTTCATTTTTATTATTTATATTTCTGATATTAACAATATTATCAATTAGCTCGCCAATTAGCGAGTCATCGCCGACCTTTTATCCACAAAATTTTTTATTCCATCATCCAATCGTTAACGATCCAAATCAATGGACAATGAAACGTGCAGTCGATTATACTCTTCGCACGCAGGTAAAAATCAGGCAAAGAGAATTATTCTCTATTATTCTTGAACCGAATACCGGTCAACGAATGACCATAAAACGGTACCACAGGTTGGTAGATCCGTTCCTCTTTCTGCATACCAGAGACTTAACAACTAACTCCCTAAAAATGCATTGGCACTTTTGCGTGAAAAAACCACGATTGCTGATCCCGTGGGTCGATACACGGTATGTTATACATAGCACAATTATCAATGAAAAAATATTGATACATCTGGACGATACGCGCGGTGAAATCGTAAAGAAAAACACCTGAATCGTCTCGAAACGCAAACAGATCTTGCTTGTTTTGCCGACGATGTTGCATCTTTTTCTTCTTCCTATTATTAATCCCCTTTAATAATTCTAATCGATTCCAGCGAATCGGTTTGTCTTTGGATTAAACCTGAACGCTTAAACTATATTACGATCGAGTAGAGTTCCAAAGAGGTCCGGCTCGACTTGTAACAACCCACTGGCCGACATGCTCGGATCGTAGTCGAAACTGTCGAACAACATGATCGGCGAAGATGGTGATACCATTGACTCTCTTCCGTTGATGAACGCATTGGACAGCTGCTTCTTCGCGGCGGGGCTTAGCTGATCGAACGATGATGCGCTAGATCCTCCGGAATCCGCGCACTGAGGCACCGTTTGGTGATTGTCCAGGTTCACCGACAATGGGGACGTCAAACTCTTCGGGTACATCAACGGCACACTTCGCGAGTCCATCAAGCTCTCCTGAACAATTCAAGCAATCGTTATCTTACATGCATCGATCAATTTCTTATTCTACGGTACGTAATTGAACGTCGCGTGACTTTCCAATGTTTCCGAATATTTTAATCGACTCTCGACAGGGGAAGGGTGCGATATTCGTTGCGTAATTATTTAGCTGGGGTCAGTAAACGCGACGGATGACTTTAATCACGTTAAAGTCAATTCGTAACATTGCCATGTTCTTTACAGCGCGCCAAGATGAATCCGAACTCTTCAAATGCGAACATATATTTTCTATGTCATTAAACGCGTCATGCTTCTACGTACGAGATGCTGCGTTTCGTATCAAAGATCAGGAAGATGAGGAACTTTTCGAGATGTAAAAAAAAAAGAAAAAAAAAGAAAAAAAAGGGCATTGACTATAAGCTGCTACGTTTGTACTTGTTATCGCGTTTATTGGTACAATCATTCTCTTAGTTTAAAATTCAAAAAATGCGAATACATTTGTTCAATTCTGGTATAGAGTTTGACGTGCACGTTGCTACCTAACTGTTGTTTCTTTTTTTTAATCGTAACTATTAAAAGTAGTATGAAGTATGATAAAATAAATTTAAAACGCAAATATTTAAGCGAGTAGTTTGTATTATTTATTTTAATAAATTCAATGCCTCGCGTAATTATATTTTATCATTTACGTTCGTATAAAGTTTCCACTATTTGCGATTACAAGAAGCAATCGATTATTTTTCAAAATAATCTCGTTACAACCGAGAAAAGTATAAAAAGAAAAAAATGAAAAAAATGAAAAAAAAAAAAAAAAAAAAAAAAAAAAAAAAAAAAA
>SMSQ01023600.1:210142-248638 GCA_019453375.1 Ctenoplectra terminalis
AAAAAAAAAAAAAAAAAAAAAAAAAAAAAAAAAAAAAAAAAAAAAAAAAAAAAAAAAAAAAAGAAAAATTCAATTATCGACACGATCGATAACGATCGATTGCTTTCTCGTTATTGCTCACGATATATTCTAACAGTGAAAGCATCGTTCTCACTAGAACATCGCTTATTAATTACGCTTAACACGTAAACGTACTATAATATCAAGAATGCTACGCGATCGAAAGAGCAAGAGGTAATCACTTTCTCAGTAAACTGGATAGAAAGCGATTGGAGTGGAAGGATCAGATAGGAGGAAACGAAACGCAGCAGTTCAAATGATTCGATGTTCAATGTTCAATGTATTTGGACAATCTTCAATCAACAATTTAATATACTTTGAAGTAGAATACATAACGTGACTTTAAACAGCGACACGGTTAAACGAACTACGACCGAGTAAAGTTACATCTCTCGCCTCGCCTAATCGTCTCTTGCATCCATTAAAGATACAGTAAACGCACGTGTTCTATCAACATCGTTCCGTCTCGTTTGTACTTTTGTCACTTCAACTTTTTAAATACTATTTTCTTCTCACTTATACTCCTCGATTTCTCGCTCTCTCGCGTTTACTCATTCAGTCTCTCTCTCGCACTCTCCCACTCTCTCGACGATCATAGTTGCGACTACCGAATCGAGTATCGCGATTGTACTCTCCTAGAAAACTTGTAAAATTTGTCGTTGCAATTTGTGGAACTTTAACGCGGTTAAGAAACATCGTCTTCTCGAGATCTGCTAATAACCCTTGCGTGTATACTCTTTCCGTTTCATCGTCTCAGCCTTGAGTAATATCGTCCATGACTTTCAGACTATCGCGCGCACACTGTCGCGAATACGTGGAAGAACATAAAAATGATGAAAAGAATCGATCAACGATTTATCGTCGGAAGCGTTCGAGATTGGTGGACGGTCGATCTTTAGCGACGCGGTATTCTTTAACGTCCGTGTTGTTCAAACTAACGGCAAAAGTGGCCGAGACGCTGAGAACGCGATTCACGATCTACGAAAGATCCAACGTTCCAGGCAGAAGACATATTGGAAAACGATCGCGATTCGACGATCGCCCGATTCACGTGCTCGCGATGCTCTTGGAAGGCTTCGGTTTCGCAAAGCAAACGTATCCCGCACTCACATCGCAGCCGGACACCAGAAGATTCATTAGCACGCTGTTGCACGCCGAGTTCCGTTGCGAGGTTTGACTGGTCGCGTCTCCATTTTCTACGTCGTTTCGACGATACCTCCTGCCCTTATCTTCTCCGCCCCCGCTGTCTCCTTCGTCATCGTCCACATCTGCATCTGCCTGCATTCGATTATTGCTCTGTCGACCATTCATCGTGCCGTCGAACGATTCGTTTGACAAATTATTCCGTAGAACATTCTGCTGAGACACTAGACGACGCAGCAGCTGACTACTGCCGAGGTTCGAAGATTTTCTCGAAGACGATTGCTGTTTTGTCAACAGGTGATCCTCTAAACCGAGGTGGCCGTTGCGTTTCCCAGACCCTTCGCATTTGATGCGTTTATTGTCGTTCCCTGTGTCTATCGAGGCAGTGTGAATGCGCTTCGTTGGTCTGTCCACTTTGGAGGACCAGTGGCAGTTACCTAAATTTGTATCTGAAGCAAAACGATAACGATCAATCGTATAGCGAAGTAACGAATAGTCAAGCGTACGCGGAAGAGACTTACTTTTTCTAGGTATTTGACCGAGAACTTGAACCGGATCCACCAGGCCCCCACCGTGATCGTTGTACTTTCTCGAGACGACTTGATCCGTCTTTAAAAGTTCTGCTAAACTAGAGTCGGACGTTCGCTGTTCCTTCTCCGTTGCCACCCTATAAACGATACATAAAAATACATTAAAATACATACTCTCGCCGGACTCGATTAAATTCGTCTAATTTTTCCCTACGATTTCCTCGGATCGTACCATTTTTGACAGTTTTTCTGATCTGACGGCTGTGGCGGACTCCACATGACCATGTCGTTACTGATCAACAAATCTAGCGCTTCGTCCTGATCCGACATCGGTATATAAGGTGCTCTCAACGCCATCTCATCATCGGCTATGCTATCGTTTAAACCTAACATTAACATTTCATCCTCCGATAATCCTTCAGCACCGCTACCACCTGTTGGGCTGTCCAACGAATCTATACTTCGTTCTGGACTCTGTAACGCAACACGAAACAGGATTAAACATTTTTCGTAAGAATTTCAACAAGTTGAAATCAACGATCAACGTCCGAGACAGCTGGAAGGTGAAGATGGAACAACTCACTTGACGGTATTTGACGAGGGGCGACGAAATCGCGCTCGGATCGATGCTGCAAGGACTACTCGGCGAGTCACCGTACATGAACGGATCGCTATCGGCCAAAGAATCCTCCAGGTCCTTGTTCCTCGTGGTGTCCCCTAGCTCGGTGTCCTTCAGGGGATCCCCGAAATCCGTGGATCGCAATTCAGGTGCCAGGGCACCGCAGGGACTCAGCAAGGGACAATAATTGTCGTTACCGAGGATAAACTCGTCGAGCATATCTGAGAGGAAAGGCGTGTCTTCGAGGGGGACGCATACGTCGCCAGGTGTAGGCGCCAGATGCGTTAAATCCTCTGGCTCATCCTTCAGCACTGTAACATCCGGTAGAAGAAATTGGATCGATCGTCATACGTGCACCAACCGGTTTACTTACGGACCAATAAATAATAACCGGTCGTTCTCTTTGCTTCTAAGCACCGCACGACCGACAAGATTTACCGCCTCGTCAATTCTACCTACGAAATTGTTCGTCTCGACTACGAGTGCTTCTCCCTCCCGTTGTTATCCTTTTTCTCTCTCTCTCTCTCTTTCCTGCGTCTCTCGCTCCGTTATCGACGCTTCGTGTTACGTGTTGCAACATTTATCTGTTGATTATTGCGCGACGCCCGGGAAGAGTGCAAAGATAGGAAAACGAGTGAAACTCGTTGGAAAATGGGAGGGTACAGCAATCGTCGGCAAAGCGATTTGAAGAGAAAAAAGAAAGACACCCACTCGTAAGACCTGGCTGATCCTCGCTGAAAGTCAGGAAGCCTTTGTTCATGTCCTCGGTACGAGGCGCGAAGATACTCGCTGTCGCAGTTTTTCGCGGTGGTCTGCAACTAAGCTGTTGTTCTTGCTGCTGCTGCGCGCTGATGGAGGTGAACAGGTGTCTGGTAACGACGTGTGGCCTGTCCTGGCGAACCGCGGTCTCCGGATCGTATTCCAACGCGGGTTTACCCTAAAACCATGAAGCGATACTTCGTTTTACGAAGCTCTAACATTCTTCTAGAGCAAATTCCTTTCTGCCTCTCTCTCTCTCTCTCTATCTCTCTCTCTCTGGAACACATACCTGGAACACGAACGGAGCACGGCCAGAAATCGATTTCTGACGACACTGCTGCTTCCGTTTCGGCTCGTTGTTCTCTTTGAGCGACTCCTCGAGCGACTCTTTAAGAGCTTGAACACCGACGAACGATTTCTCTGGAGGCTGGACCGGTCTCGGGAAGGTGTTATCCTTCCGCGAGCCGTCCTGAAGTTGAACGATCTCTTTCTTCGGTTTGTTTTCCGCTGTGCGGAGCGTCGCGTCGGTGATCGTTAACGGTTTCACGCGATCGAGCAAAGGGGTGGTTAATTGCGGTTGCAAGGCGGGTAAAGAGCACCGTTGTTCGCTGGTGTCGAACGCGTCCTCTTCGAGCTCGCCCGTGTTCACCAGCACTTGAAGCTGAAGTTGCGTCGGTGGTAGTTCGACGACGTCGCTCGAGTCGGACGATTCCTCCGACTTCACTGCCTCCTTGCTGTCGCGTGCTGCGAGCTGCCGCGCGCTGTACACCTCATTCTCGTGCTCCAAGCCACTGAAAACAGAAATCCTACCTGGTGCAAACTGATGGCGCGCGATTGACGCGACGATCCTGTCGTCCCTGTGACCACTCTGTCTCTCGATTCGCTCAAAAAGAAAAAACTCTATTCTCTTCTCTTAAACCGCTACTTGGAAAGTGCTACCGTATCGATCTCACGACCAAACGATCGAGAAACAGAGTTTGGTCAATCGGTACGATATTGAAATCCGAACGAATCCCTAATAACAAGAACTGAAAACACGAACAAGACGTCGAAGAAAGTATAAAATATATCAACGAACAGCTTACTTATGCTACCCGAGCGCGACGACGGTCCATCGAGATCGAGCTCGCATCTTCGACGGCCTAGTTAGACGTTTGAATAGGCACACCGCTCGCGTTCCCCTCTCATGTATTCTGGTTTATTCGTTCGTTCGTTCGTTCGTTCGTTCGTTCGCTCGCTCGCTCGCTCGCTCGGGTCCTGACCCTCGTACGCGAGAGAGCGAAGCACATGGCCACGATTTTCTGCTCACGAGTCCCCCTTACGTAACAATTACGTCTGATCGGTCGGAAAGCTACGAACGCGTGCTCCTCTCACCGTTCGAAACGAGTTTCTTCCAACGATCGATCGAGTTCCCTCAATGAGAATTCTCCCTTCCGATTCGAGCAACGAGCGACTGACATTGGACCGAGCTCGATCCTGAAACTTGTCGCCGCCGCGGTCAGATTTTACGGCTCTGAATCTCGTTCTTCAACCGGATAATCCAAACGGAGATCACTGCGTTTGTAAAACACGATCTACGGAGACGGTGGTTTTGAAACACGATCGTTCGTAACCCGTATTAAGAAACGATCTTAATTATTCAAAAAGATGGCTGACCTCTGAAAAAAAGTTATCTTCGCACCTACTTAATTTTATCTAAACGATTTAATGTTTATCTTTGTAACTTTTTCTTTGCATCTCGTGAACTAGATTATCCGAACCTCTGGTTCGTCCAGTAGTGCGTTTCGCAATTTTCAGATAAACAAGCTATTACCCGATGCGCGTGAACGAAAAGGTTGCAACTTGTAATCGTTACGAGTTCCGTATCACGCCATTAGACCGTCGGAAATAACTCGATCACAGGGATCGATGTTATTCCACTGTATCGTTTCGTGATCTTAACGTCACAGTGACATATCGATCGGCAAAGATGCGCCAGGGACAAACTAGACAAACTAGACAAGCTAGACAAGCTAGAGAAGCGATGGTACGCTGGTTACTGGCGCGAAGCCGTGGTTTTCTCGCCGCACCGCTCTCGATACGAAGGATGTAGGTTATCGCGAAGGTTAAGGCTGCTCGCGCGTAGTGGCAACCGATCGAACCACGAGCGGTGCGTAATCGCGCGCGTGTAAACGACTCGTCAAGAATTTTCACGAGCGAGAAAAAAGAAGAAGAGGATCGTTTAATCGGATTGATTCTTCAACTGCAGAAATTTCACGTTGCGTAGATAAAAGATAAAATTTTCAATGTATTTTTCTCGAAGCGTTTCGCGGTCGAAGGATTTGACGGAAGGAAAAAGAGAAACACGAAGAGATAAGTAAACGAAGAGACGTCTGGCAAGGCTTGCGCGTAGTCGCGCGCTGTACAGGCCGAGTCGAGCACTAACTAACTTTAACCAGTCGCAACGGCTCGGTAATTGTCGCAAATTGACCAGCGGGACCCCAAACGTGGAACAGGAGGAGCGTCGTCGCAGCCGCCTCGTGGCTGCGTGTAAATCACGCGAGAGAATCTCGACGGAAATGCCTACGTTCGTATGCAAATATGCGTTATTTCATCGTTACACGGCGAACAGATAAAATCGTCCCGTGACTTTCCATACGAATCCCTCGTTTTCCACTTTTCGTTATTTCGTTACCCCCTCCCTCTCTTCTCGACTTTTGTTTTTCCTTATCCACCTTTCTCGATCTCAGGCGAGGACAAATTTGCGAAACTTTGCGATTCCTAGTTCGTTGGTGGCGTACGTTAGGAACGATCGATGGATCCCAAGTACCGATTACGGCATGGACGGTAGGAACCATGGTTTCAACGGGCGCGAGTTCGCGAATCGGCTTGCATAACGGCATGTAGCGCGATAAAAAACGCGACTTCGAGGAGTGTTTATTTTTAGTTAGCCACGGGTCGTTCGTCTTCGACTGTTTCGAGTTTGGCGAGCGAGATGAATTCTGCCGAGCCGTTCAAGTAGGAAAATAAACGATTCGACCTCGTAGGTGACGATAGCTCCGTGACAAGGTGTTCGACCCGCGAACGCGAAATTCGCGAGTTCGAGGCTTCGCTCTTACGGGAAATCCATCCGATTTCCTCGCGATTTTTTTCAAATTATTCTACGAGAAACTTCTCCGCGATCTTCCGTCTTTTAAAATTTTCAATCAAGGGATCCATGTTTGGTATTCTTACGAATATTATTTCCCACCATCTTTCAATTACGAAGCGATGACAAAGTAAGTCGCGGTTTCAATTCTCGAACAGAGAGACCGCGAATGCTCGTGCAAAATGGGAGAGAAAGAAAAAGAGAGAGAGAGAGAGAGAGAAGATATTAGGGTTGAGTTAGGTGCAAGTTAAATATGCGGCCGGTATTGTTAAAAATAGAGTGACGGCCGACCGCCGGGTTACTTGTGCAATCGAGCACGTGGGACCAAGTCCCCTCTTCTGTCCAACTTCCATCTGGTGACCGTGTACCCCTTGTTTCTCGATTCTCCTGTCTTTCCTATCGTCAACCACTCTCACCCCTCTGTGAATAATTTGCCACCCACGCATCGAAGCCTCTTCCTTCTTTCCCTCGACCCGTTCTCCTCTTTGCAACGAGTACCTTGAAGGGGACAAGAGATCGGAGAGCGACAAAGGAGCCGTTTGCCAACAATTTTGGCACGAATCGTCATCGATACGCGTTCTCTTTCGCGGCCTTTGCCTCGTTCGCGCTCCTCGCCCTGAGAAAAAGGGATCCGTGTTATGTCGACGCTTTGGCATCGAACGAACAACCGATGTATCGCGAACAACAAGTTGGATAAGCGGAACTGGACGACACGATACTATCGAAATTGGAATAGAAGAGTCTTTTGGAGTCATTGAGCGTCTCTTGACGCGATCGAAGGAATCAAGAGGGAGGCGTCTGGCTGCCTCTACAAGCTGTTGAAGCGGAAACGCGGCACGCGCTTCCGTGTACCACGCGCGAAAATAACGCTCTCGCGACTCGTCGAAGCGATAGCGAAGGTTTTGGCTGCGATACAACAACCGAGCCTGTTTGACGTCCAGGGTCGAAAATCGTGACGATTAAAGAGGAAATACGAGGCGTTGTTTACAACGGGAAACGTGTAACGTTATGCCGTGAAAAAGAAACGGGTCGTCGCTTCCGGTTTTGAGATTGTGCATCGTGGAAAGAAATCGTGTCCCTCGTGTTTGCCAGTAGTTTGCCATTCGAATAGCAAGCATCGTTATGTAACGAAGCGAGCCGCGATCAATGCTCGTAAGCCCACCAGCTATCCGATCGCGCGATCCGAGCGTAAACTCGTACGATTTTTCTCTCCCTTGCGTCTCTTCGTTTACCATCGGATGTTCCGTTGTCACTCGGCGTCGGCACGGTGCATTTTGTCACGCTGACTTGACGTTTCGCGACCACCGTAAGTTGGCGGACCGTTGAAAACCGGTTAACGATCGAAACGATCGTCCTGGGAAATTCGATACCTTGTCGGTGCGGAAAAATCTAGAAGGATCCTCTTGCTATCTCCACGCTGTGTTCGTTTTCCTCGAACGAACCAGAAGAACACTTACGAATTATTCTCGATTATTCTCGATTTCATCAACGAGGAAGAAAACGACTGTTCTCCGTTCACTTGTAAACAGCGTTGCTCGATCTGTTCGAATATTTGAATATTGCACGAAAATAAGCTTTACCTCGATCGAAACGAAGAATAAAAGGAATCGTAGGAAATGTACGAAACGTAGGAGATTCGAGAGGAACGCGAGACGAATGTAAGAAGAAAGGAGAGAACTGGCGCGAAAGAGAGGTGGCACGCGATCTATCGACGCACCTTCCGGCAAAAGCCTGAACGGCACACGATTGGCACAGGCACTGACACTAGCAGCAGAAACGTTGCACACGCACTGGCAAGTTTCATTTGGCTGCAAGTCCACGCTCGATGCACTTGCCGCAGCGGCCGCGCGAGCGTGTGCATCGCGACGCGCACTCGTCGTTCGCTCGTTCGATTTGTAAATCGCGATTTCGCGTATGAGTTTGTCTTCGGATCGTTTCCTCGGATCGTCGCGAGAATACCAGCGCTAATTTGAAACGACCGCGCTTCATCGTTGGACGGTTCCTTTCTCTCTTTCTCGATTTCCGATACATTTGCGATACATTCGCGATACATTCGCGATACATTGGCGATATCTGACCGATAGCGAGCTTGTGCGAGAGTTACACCGATCGATTTTTATAGAGTATAACGGAACACCGATAAATCGGTACCAATACACCGTTTATGAGCGACGCAGTATTTGTAGCGTCGAGGTTCTATTTCAAACTACTCCGAACTTGAACAATTATTCCCAAGACCGTGAATACGTATGCGTCATTATAATTCGTTGAATATTCATGTCTCGAGTTGTATTGCCAGTGTCGTAAGAAGTTAATTTGCAAATAACGTAAGTTAGATCGAACGATGGACGTTTAAGGGAAAAAAGCGAAAAAATGGTAGGTTCAAGCTTCGCGAGGAGAGCAAACAACGCTCCGGAATTCGGATTTTCCACGACTGTGAACCAGCATAAACGAGTTCCAGCTTAACGAATGCCGCTCGCGTGACACTGCGGAAACGACGCTCCGTTTTTTATCGGGGAATTTTATGCCAGCTGATCGCGTGCGAACTTCTCACGGGCTCGTCCGGAAATATGAACGAACGACAACAAAAAAACTTAAAAATATTTTTTAACCGCTATGTTCGCGTGATTTCGTATTGGTATTTCAATTTTTATCCGATATAAAATCGACCGGTTTAACTTACGAAAAAAGAAAATTAAACGAACTTAAATGGTTCGATTCCAAGAAATTGAACGGTTGGTCACTCCGATTCCAGTTTCGCGTTTCCAATCGCACCGTCGCTCTTATCGAGGAGACAAGAACTCGACGAGGCAGGTGGGAGAAATACTGTATCGGCTGTAACACCGGACTGAAACTAAACTGTTCGCCAAATCCGACGACCGACAGAGGTAGACTGTCAGGCGCACGATCGAGGAGTGTATATTAAATTGGCCACACACTCCACTTCCAGACACGTTCAAGACACGTTCGGTACACGTACGAGACACGATTCGATCGTTGGCGAACGATCGAGCGACTGTCGCAAAGAAGAAAAGCTTTGTTCGAAGCACGAGGCGCAACGAGGCGCAACGATTCACTAACGCGGCCGTCGCGCGGTGTGGCGTGTTGCGGTACGCGCGACCGATTATCTGCGAAGCGAAGATAAAAAGCTCTTCTAATTACGAAATGCTACGAAATGCTACGAAACGCGATGGAACGCGATGGAACGCGACAGCGAGAAGCAAGAAGAAGCGACTCGTCGGTCGGGAGCGACTATCGGCCGGTGTTACTCAATCGTGACACAACCAACGGACGAAACAGGCTAGAACCGGGAAAACGCGAAGCGAAACGGATTGGAGGAGAGATGCGTGGACGGTGAAAAAAAATAGATAACTCGGATAGACAGAGGGACACAGCGAGGAGAACGAACCGTGACAAACACGTGGATGGAGAATCGAGTAGAGACGAACAAACGGGGGAAGAGAGACGGCGTGATCGTGGTCTTCCGGTAGGAACGAAAATACTATACGTTTTCGCGACTCTGCTCTGATTCGACGTCCCGATCTCATAAATATCGCAATGTTGTCCTCGCACCGAATTTCTAGGGGTTCGTTTTTCATTCGTTCGATACACCGGTACTTTAACGTCTGAATATATATATATATATATATTTTTTTTTTAAGCTTTCTTCTCCGTATTTGTTCTATATATTCTGCACGAGTTTTCAGGATTATTATCCTGTTCCGTGTTCGTGTTAAGAATACCCATACACTCTTGATTTTTTTTCTTTCTTCGGAGGGAGGAACAAACTCTGGAAAGTTAGGTTCCCTGAGATCAAACTAATCCCTGTCAGGGATCAAGATAAAGGTCTGTCCCCTTTTATGACCGCTTACGAGGTCGATAGTCCGAAAAGCCGGGCTTTCCTGGCAGGATAGCCGAACCAACTTTCCGCGTCTGGCTCGTAACGCATCAGTGTTTGTCGTTCGTCGACCAAGGAAATCAGTTTTGCTCCGAACCAATTGTAACGTTAAAAAATGAGCCTTCGGATCGATCGTAAACGCTCTCCGTTTCCCCGCGCTTGTCTCCTTAAATTCGATAGAAGAAATCGCGTCGATCGATTTCTACATCGCGCAAAAGAATTCTCGCCGCTGTGTTTTGTTTTCGGAGCAACACTCAACGATAATATACTTTTTGTAACGCGTTTACCAGTTTTTTTTTTTTTTTTTTTTTTTTTTTANATAAAGGTCTGTCCCCTTTTATGACCGCTTACGAGGTCGATAGTCCGAAAAGCCGGGCTTTCCTGGCAGGATAGCCGAACCAACTTTCCGCGTCTGGCTCGTAACGCATCAGTGTTTGTCGTTCGTCGACCAAGGAAATCAGTTTTGCTCCGAACCAATTGTAACGTTAAAAAATGAGCCTTCGGATCGATCGTAAACGCTCTCCGTTTCCCCGCGCTTGTCTCCTTAAATTCGATAGAAGAAATCGCGTCGATCGATTTCTACATNAAAAACTTTATAGCGTTCGAGCAAGCACCGGTGTCTCGTATATCGCGGCTATCGTGGATGAACTTAAAAATACTCGGTCTGCGTCGTACGTTTAATCGGGGACGTCGAACTTGCGGCGCGAACGTGCACGCGCCCGACACGAGGCTTCGATCGCGATAAATCCGATCAATCGCAAATATCTAAAATATGATCGACGATCCATGCATGATCGTAAACCTTAAGCGATAAACCGGACTCTGAGAAGTCCCTTGAAATTTTTAAACAGACACGTTCGTTTAGATGCTTTCTTACAGGAAAATATAGACCGACCAGTTTTGTATTTCATTTCTTTACGAATAAAATTTATCGATATACTTTCTATGAAAAGAAAGAAAAAGAATTAATAAAATGTGAAGAATTCAAGTATGCCAGACCCCACCTTCCCCGTTAAATAATAAGATTTCACGCAACGAAATTCTTTTGTATCGAAGACGAGAAGATGCTGGTGTTATCGAGAAAAGGGGAATTCGTATAATTCATAGATGTTTGGATCCAGTGTGATATTTGGGTGACGGGAAGAGTGTTTCTTACGAATCTGATGCTCTGAACTCTAAATGAACGTAAATTATAAAATTTCACGGGGGCTACGAAATGAAACGAAACTCGAGAAGCTGGGGGTATCGTGGACATTAAAGTTAAAAATATGGGCGGTGACAGTGCGTGTTGTAAATCGGTCGTTAACATAAATTAAATTGGATCTGAAGTTCGTATCGAAAGAACGCACGGTTTTCCAGCGATCTAACTCCAATCATCGATGATCCCAATCTTCCAATCTGGTACGCTAGTGCGATATTCGAATCATCTCTATGTATACGACGAACATTATAGATGAACCTGCGTTGCCAGATCCAATCACAAATTGAACAAATATTAATAGCCCTTTGTAAGCTAGCGTTAACTATTTCGGTACACGTTGGCCTTGCTCTCGATCTCTCGATCAACCGATCAACCGATCGACCGATCGACCAAATCACCTTTTTACATCTCTCCTTAATCCTTCCGCCTTCGTTCACCAACTCGTTCACTATTCACCATCGAATCTCCGCTTCTCGAATCTCTACAAATCTCCTCGTACACCATTCATTCCTAATGGATTCCCAAACTTTTTGAAATTCTACGCGAAACCTCCACGCGATTGGAAATCAAAATACGAAAAGATAAATCATCGAATATGCGAGCACGCTTGCTTTACCGTGGCGAGATCTATGAAGCGTGACACGATTTATCGCGCGAACCACAACTGCGCTCGCGATGCATCGAGGATGCATGTTTCGATGCACCCGGTGAACCTGAGTATTACTGAGAGTCGCGCCAACTCCGTGGCGAAACTTGAATCGTCTTCGCCGGTAACCCCACCTTCTGTGTAGCTGTTAGCAAGATTGTTCGGTTTCGCGACGATGCTGCGATTTAAGCGTTGCTCCTTCACGCATAAATCTTTCTTTCCCTCGGAGCGTTGCTCCAACATAGTTTGTCGAACAAAATTATTATTCGTTACTTTTGACTCGTTGTTCGGAATAAAATTTAGTCAACTTTGATCGGTTCCCACTAGCCTACGCTGTAACGTGCGTCACGCGGCGCTAACTGCTAATCCGAGGTCCGGCTGATCGTTGGCGTCATCGGTTTTCACGACATACCAAGCATCGTTCTTTCCTCTTTCGTTAAAAATGGTCTGTGTTACGCAGAGGAAGAAGAAGAAGACGAGGAGGTGGAAGATTCTCTTTGATCGTTGCTGCGTTGGTTCGATGAAGTTTAATTTTAACTCTAGCTGCAATTTCGATTTACGAAAGATCGATCTTCAGCATTTGACACAGTATTAAAACAATGAATAATTAACATGTATGAGTACCAAAAAAATTTGTAAGGCAAGGAGTAAAAAGAGGAACATACCTATACGTACTCGATATGTGTGATCAAAATTGACCAATAACGTGGACGCATCGCGAATCGAAGCAACGAGGTCTTTTCTCAGATAAGAAAGCGATGGAAATTTACCGTGGTGCGACAGGATACAACTTCTCGAATGAATCGGCAAACTATTAATTTAGATCGAACAGCGGGTGTATGTTTTTCGACTATAGTTTTTTTAAATCTCAACCATGTTCCAAAGTACGATACCTAGCGAAGTATAAATTTTATAAACAAATTAATTCCTTTTCAATTCGAATCGTTAAAACTGATTAAACAGCTTGTCCACTCCAATTTAGCAACAAATATCAATCGAATACGCAGTCGATCGAATCTATCGGAGCACTATCCCGTTGCGAGCCACTCCTACCGTCGCTGAAAAATTGTTCTTATGCAATCGAGCCGGCTAGCAGTCAAGGCCGCTTGCGCGTAGCTCGATTCTCGCTTCTGTGACCGCAAAAACTGAATGGCGTGGCTTTATGAAACTTCGCACGGTGAAACTGTACCAAGGAATTCGAACCAGCGTTGCTCGTTTATTCCGTCTAATCCTGTGACCTAATCCTATGGACGGAAACTGAGAGGAACGTCCGAGTTGCCTAATTTACCGTTTGAACATGTGACGAAAGTATGATCGATTCGTATCTGCGTTCCTGATTGCTGTGAAAACGTTATCACAGCCGTTGCATAACTCGTGCGTATTGTTAGCTTCCTATTTGAAAGCGTAAGAGTGGATGATATAAGAGTCAAGTCGGGAGCTTCGAGATGGAAGAGACCAGTGAGTTTCCTCGGATCGCGATGCGCGTGTCACGTGTTCTCGAGCTGATCTATTAGGCGAAAAAAAGTGAAAAATAGATAAGGAAAATAAGCTGTGTTGGCTATTCGGTGGTGGCGATCGGTCGCGTTCAGGCGCACCGCGAACGAATCGACTCGCGAGGTCGTAATCGCGTAATCGGGTCGAGATCAAAACACCGCGGTTGTCGCGCGACGCATCGCTGACGCGAGGGACGACGATTATTTTCAGACTCGGCATGCGGTCATCGCGTTTCTGACGTTCGACGAATGCCCGATCGGCTCCTGCCTCCGCTCCTGAATCACAACAAACTGTACCTCTCTCTTTACCGCGCTAAGTTTATCGCGAACCGATAACGAGAGGAATTAACCAACGATTAAATTGGTACATATTTAAAGAACTTGAAAATAGGTGTAGAGCAAGTCGATCCGTAGCAATTTTCCGTGGGAAATAAAATACGTTGGCGCCCAGTTTATCGAGAATTGCTAATTTCTTTTTTACACAAATGCGAAGGCAATGACTCTGAAGAAGTTAGGAATATCATTATGCAGATGAAACGATATAGTATTCTATTGGGGAAAATGGGGAATCGAAGCGATTTGCGATTAGAAAATGGTGCTACGAGTGATTTACATTTGTCCGGTATGTATCTCTAGCGCGTGCCCACGCGTCAGGATGTGCTACGATCCTATTCCGACAAGCGACAGGAAGTTGCGCTTCCTACAGGTTCGCACAGGCAAGCCAAGAAACTTGAATATACATTAAGATTACGCGGTAACGTTAGTCAAGTGGCACTCGAGGGAAAAAAGAATCTAGTTTACTATCGTGTATCCACCGGAAGCCATGTATCCGCGTGTGTAAATATGTATCTGCTCGAAGAGGATTCCTCTCTCTCGCGTTTCCGGTTCGTCTTCCTAGAAACAGTGTCACCAGGAGTCACTTTGGATTCCTCGATCGTAAAATTCATAGGCAAAATTTCCGTTTCACGTGTTTCACGTGTTTCACGTATTTCACGTGTTTCACGACCTTCCTCGCAGACCTAACTATCACTGACTACGCTGAATTCTTATTCAATGAAACTTTGCAGCGTATGGTTACGTATTTGAGTCAACGTGGTTACGTGCAACTCATTTCGATGGACTTATTGACACGGATAAATATAAACGCCCGCCAATTTTCAAGAGTATCTACGTACAGGATCGTTCAAAAATGGATTGCATCGATTTGAGAAGTAAAAACCAACGGTACTCGGCTAGCACTCGACGGAGAAGACAATCGTCACCCTCGTTCCTTGACACGCTCCCTTTGCAACCAACGATCGATATTCCGAATCGAAACATCCCCTTCGCAAACAAACGATCCCTAAAAACCAAGCCTACTCTCTGTCCGTAAAACCATCTTCGTCGCTTCGAATCTCTACGCAACTCTCCCTCGGATATTTTTCTACGCCACCTCCGAACCTCCGTTCCCTGTACACCGAAACGATTCGTCACCTTCCCCACTTCTTGCTTCGGTCAGTCGTTCAGCAATTCCTCCGACAACTGGCCGTCACTTTTGAACCAAGCATCGGGCTGCGCGATGGTCCGCGAGTCTCGAGAAAGCATCGATCGATCGACGCGTGTATCAGCGACGATGCACAACAGCTCGGCTTCCGAACGGATCGTTAAAGGGTTCGGAGGGTTCGGAGGGTTTCTACGCGAGAAGCACAAATTCTCGGACGAGGTCGCTTACGAGAACCGACGATTCTTCAAGCGTCGCACGGTGTTACTCACACTAAAGAACGGTAAACGCGACAAACGCTACGGTTCGTCTGAAGGAATCGCGTCTGCAGGATTGTCGCGGGTTGCTGGTGGCGCGGGAGCCGCGCGACCGAGTTTGCGCGCCGCCCGACTTTCTCCCCTTCGGCTGCTCTCACTTTCGTTCGGGGTCGCGCCAACTGACACTGCCGAACAAGAGCAGTATCGACGACCGCCAGAAGAACGCGGTTAACGGAGGACGAGCCGCGAGATACGCAAGTCGCGCAAGCGCTGCGACGCCACGCGCCTCGCTGCCCTTCGCTTTCGAACGGAGAGCTTTCACTCTCTCTCTCCGCGGCCACTTCGAACGAACCCCATTTTTCGGGGGCTCGTTAGCCCCCACCAAGCATCGTTCCATTGGCTACTCCCAACGAATGTACTCTTTCCCAAATAATTCGAAGCAAACACTTTGGATTTTCTTTAAGATAAATCGTTTGATCTGTTCCTCCGATTTTTTAGTCTTATCGAAACGATCGGACCATTTCGAGAATTGTATTCTAAAAGGGTAGTTTACTTTTTTCCTGCGAGTAAAGAAGGTTTCACGAGCCTAAAACGTTTGAATCCAGCATCGAAGACCACTTTTATCCCCGCTTCAAAAGGGTTGACCTTCTAACCGTGACAAGGCAAGGGCCGCGTAAAATCGATGAAAAAATACCAGAGCGCTTTGGCGAGAAAACCGCTGCAACTTACACATTCATAGAGCTCTCTTTCATTCTCGAAGAGAGGGTATATTTCTAAAATTTCACGAGCTCTTTTCAAGAGGTTCCCTTTTCTAAATGGTAAAGAGCGCATACTACGATTATATTCCAAAGAAATGGGCATTCGTTTTCAAACGTCGTATACACGAAGCTTTAAAAAAAGACCGATTGTTCTTCGCTCGGAAAAAAGAAAAAAGAAAAAAAAAGTACATCGCGTAATGATTCGTTTCGTAATTACGATATCGCTTACGATATCGCGCGTTACGCAACGCGAATTATACGCGTACAACAAATTTGGCACATTGCATTCGCACACAACTTTCTGCTTGCATAAACATCCACGCATCTAGCCAACAAATAATATTGACGTAATAAACGCCGCGTTATCTATCTCGTTAAATCAGAAGAATGTTTACTCGTCTTTGACAATTCTCCTTCCAAGAGTTAAAATATGTCTCGTAACGACATCGATTTCTAATTTTCCACGACGATAAACCGAAATGATCGAAACCGACACCCAGGAGAGCGATAAAACCCCCAAACTAAATCCGGAAGGAAGCAAAAAAAATTCGATAGGGAAAAAAAAGGGAATACCTAGAGGGACATTCGAGAAAGAAGAAAGAAACGGACGAAGAGAAGGGCGAGAACTATCCTGGCGGCAAGCTGGAATCGACTAAACTAAGGAGGAGCTTGCGAGGGATGGCAAAGGGTATCAGGGACCTCTTTATACGAGCCACGAGATTCGGCTTGCCGGACTATCATCTTAGTTCCCGGAGGGTCGGGGCCCTGGTTCGACGCGTGTTACGCGAGAATGGAGGGTGATGCGCGCGAAGGGGATGCCAGGCACCGACTCGAAATTACCGTAGGGACGAAGGCGGAAGACGGAGAAAGAAATGGGAGCCGTTTTATTTGTTTTCCGAGGAGCTGCTGGATACCAGCGCCGCTGTTTGTTTCACCGGTTGAAGAGGCTTTAATGGTTCTCCTACCTTCTTTTATTCCTTGTTTTTCTTTGCGATAAATCTAGCACCACGAAATTAAAGACATTAAGAAGCAACGATAATTGTATCGTTTATTATTGATTCATTAATTTACCGTTTCTTAAATAAATATCACTGGGGGACTGTTCCGTCGAACGTTTCAGCGTGGAAAAATTTTCAAGTACAAGTCGCGTGGTTCGTCGTTGAATCGCGTAATTTTCTCGTTGCATCATAATTATCGCCGATGTCTGTTAACGAACACTGGTGTTCTACGTTTCGCGGAAAGACGCGTATAGCTCGTGCATGATACTCTACTGTAACTCGCATGAAACCTAGCGTATACGTTAATAATGAGTTACTCTGTACTTACCGTTGCACGATTATGCATTATGATGCAACAAAGCCCGAAAATGTAGTTTAAACTCTCGAGATCGAACGAATACGTTTAAAAGGTTGCGTCAGTGGATCGTCGACCCTTGCAGGGAGTGAAACGTAAAAGAGGACAGTCCTATCGACTTGGACCCTCTCCGATTTCCGCGATAAATTCGCTCGTAAAGCGTGAAATGTTAAAATGTAGTCGCCAATCAGGAAGCATTTTCGGCAAACGGACGAGAAAAAGGTACGAACGAAACGAACACGAAATTATGATCGATAAAAGGGGTCTGTCTGCATGCAAGTGGGAGAAAGACATGGGAGCACTTACCTTGCGTGATTAACGATGTAAACGTTTGTTACGGTTAAAAAGAGTTCGTCGAACGAGAAACTGCCACCGTCTCGTCTGATGGCGGGAACAATTTTGTTCCTTTCAATTTTAGAGATTTCTTTCATCAAAGAACACGCGATAGTTCTTTCGTTACTCGAACGAAACGATACGTTTACTTTGCTGACTTTTGATCCGATAAACCCCTGTTTCAATTTAATCAAATATCCTTCGGTGATATAACGTTCAGAGGGAAACTTTTTTTACACACGATAAAGCGCAAATTATTCGGACAAGTAGCATGCGAGACGATAAATATAAGCGGAGCGAAAGATACTCTGTAACACATTCGTGCAGAGATAAACGTAAACGATGAAAAGTTGATCGATCCTACCTTAAAATGTAGTTCACGCAAACCACGGACAATGGTTTTTGCTGCTTCGAGCAGTGGATCAGGGTGGCCTGTGTCACCACCCAAGCGTATCCTCCCTGTTTTCCAAGGAATCTGTAGGCGATTGTCTCGCATTGACCCTTGCTGAACACTGAAACAACGCGAAACAGAGATATCAGTACTGTTGCAAGGACTCGTGTGGTGCACCATGTCATTTCTGGCCCTATATACACGCGAGAGGGGCATCGATACTGCGCACGCAACACATCCTGAATGACGAAAGATTCGCGGCAAAATTACCAATCTTCCCCCACCTTGAATTTCTAGCACGTACTAAGGTGAGCGTGAAATTTTGATGGAGTCGGACGAAATAAATTGTAGAACCAACTGTGACTGTTCGTTGCAATCGTGGAAAAACCCAAAGGTTTCTTGATACCAATAGGTTTATCGAGATTGTGGTATTTGCAAATAGAATTCTTTTCCACGACAGTGTTAATCTTTCAAAGAATCGACGCTACTGTCGTGCAATTTTATACCATTCTGGGATCGACTTATCGAGACTTCGCGGTGGTTTAAATGGTTCCCTGAAGATTACACTATCGCGGTTCGCAGAAGAAATGAAGCGCGTGTATCGTTAGTCCCTGCGCATAAAACGAGAGAGCAGAGACAAGATTAGGGCGATTCGATCGCAGAAGCCGATACAGAACCTCGATATTATGGAGCATGGGAGGATCTGCGATGGAACGGTGAATACGAGCACAAAAACTAAGCGAAACGATCGAATTGGTCTAATTACCCTACAGCTACCTCAAATATTGGCACCTACAAATAGTGATAGGTGACCACCGTTCTAGAAATCTTTTTCTTTACGGTGTCGTTCACCCGAGTCGACAAACTTTTTCCTCCACGGCACCTACGTCGATCGATGGGACGACACGACTTTCTTCCGTATTAGTTGCATCACGTTACGATAAGAAGGGACCGAAACGGGACCCTCTCGAAACGAGGTCGCACACAAGATTTAAATTCCAATACGTAAACGTGATCTTTCGATTTGTTTGGCTTAAAAAATTAAGCAAGATTGAAAAGCTTTAAAAAAGAGTTTGAAAAGTTATTTTGAAAAATGTTATCCGAAAAACTTTTTTTTCTCTATATATTAACGGGTTTCCAACTACAGATCACTGTGCACGCGCGTAAATAAAACATTTGCGTTCGACCTCTGAAACAGCGAGTGGGTCGTGAACGATCGCGTTTATTCAAATGACTGCCAATTGGCTTTTCTACTCACGTGATTTAAAAGATTTGTCCAGAGCCAAATTGTCGAGGGCGTGATAAAACTCGAAAGCGGACTGCCCAACTAGCTCTTCGCTGTTCCAGCCCAGATATTCGGACAATCTAACGCGTGAAAAAAGGGAAGAAACAAAAGAGAAAAACATTTTTAACATCCGAATGTCGTTTGGATTGTTCACAATTTTCATAATTTTTAAGCGTACTCACTTTTCATCGGCGTACGTGAACTTCATGCTGAGACTGTGCTTCGAGAGAAAAGTGTGACGTCCCAACGGTATCTCTATGTTGCTGGGGTGCGGTATAGGACATCCCAGAAGTACCAACGAGGCTCCAGTGTCTCGTTCGTTCGCCTCATCGTCGCGCGAACGATCCTCGTCGTCGATTTCCGATGAATTCGACACGGGATCGCGAACATACGTTAATCTACCAGTGCAATGAATCACCTAACACAAAAGAACATTACATAATCGATGCAACGAATATACTTACTTTTTTTATCTGTTCGTGCGATATCACAGCTGATCGAATTTTTAAGTATTTGAAAATGGAGAAAAGAAAAAAAAAAAATACCTTATACGAAGCACTTTTCAAATTGACCTTCCTTCCTTTGCTGGTCAACGTGCACTTAAAACGCAGAAAAAAACTGCAAGCACGTTTGTCACTATTCTCAGCTGGCTTGGAGGACAGGCATTCCCGCAATTCGTCGTGATCGCACGGGTGACTGTACTCGTACACGCTCTGACCCATCATGTCCATCTGAAATGAACAAGAACAAAGCCTCGTGAAAAAAACTGTTCCGTTTCTTCCTTTTCCATCATTGGCAAACACTTTTTTGCAGCAGAAATGCACCTGAGAAACGCCAAGATAATCGCTGACATTCTCTGAGATGTAGATCATGTTTCCATCGCTAGAAAGCACCAACATGAACCCATTTAGAGCTTTTGAAAATAAGTCGTCCATTTGATTCAATGTTTCGGACTTGGCCAGCGAGCCTGGGACTAAAAAATGACAAAAAAAAGAAAAAAATGAAAATAAAAGATAAAAAAAGAAAAAGAAAACGAAGCTAACGTGAAAGGTAAAAGAAATACATGTTCGTGTAAATACTAACTGGAATCAACGACCAAGCGCACTTTAAGATAGGCAATAGCGAGCCTCATAACACTGGCCTTATCTAGGTGGGCTGCCTGGTCCGGTGGCACAGGAATGGCGGCAGCGAGTTCTGTGAAAATGTCTGTCTCTTTGCTTCGACGACATCTTGCCGCGTCACGAGACTTTTCCTTCCTCTTCTCGTTGCTCCTGCAACAAACACATTTCGATTCTTCGATCACTCTTTCGATTTATCCCATCTTTTAAAGGTCGATAGCAAACGTTTCAACTACTTTCGGATTGGTAAAAAAAAAAACTTTCAACCGTAAGAAGAGGAATACTCGTCCGATGAATTTGAACTTTTTAACTTCGTTGTGTAACGCAATGTAATTCAACAGCTACGAAGTTACGAAAGGAACGATTATGCCAAGAGGTAAAAAGTAAAAACTGTGAACCTCGGGAAACAACAAAAGTATCTCGATGCTTGATTACAAAACTGTATCGGAATCTACAATGATTCGCGATACATATCTGGTATTTATGGTCGCTATTTACAAAGTTGCGACACTGTAATTGACTGTAGCAAGGTGGACATCTGGATGGAATGGCGTAAATAACGGGCAAAAGGTGAGATTTACATCGAACGCGTATTGTCACGTCTCGACTATCTCGAATGCTGTTATCTTCTTTACGAAACGACCTTCGAACGGTAGACTCTTTTTCTCCGTTCCTTGAAAATGCTGTTACAGTCCGTCGATCCGATTGTGAGTTTTCCTTACCACGATTTCCGTCGAAACGATCGATCTCTTATCGAACGCTCTGCATACTAGCGAGACGATACGTAAATTCCTTCGAAATAGCTGAGATACTTGTACCGAGACATCATGGAACGAGTGTTTCTATTTTTCTCGTTCTTCGTTTTAATTGGAAACGATAACGGGATTACCGATGGAAGAGGCTGCAATAAAATTGGCAACGAAGAAAGTTGGCTCGCGCTGTGTTCTAGAGTTTTAATATTCGAATAACCAGAAGGAAAGCAACTGGTTCCTCTTTCAATATATAAGTACTCGGGCAGCACTGAAAAGAATAAGAACGAAGAAACCGTTCGAATAAATAAATCATCTTTAATAAATAATGTTTGAAAATTTCTAAATGCAAGCGTTCGACGAGTTGGCCGGGAGAAGGATGAAACTTTTGTACCTCTTTTGCTCGATGAACCAAGCACTTACAAATAGTCCTCGAGAAGTTGTTCGTCCTCGGTGTAATCGTACTGGAAATATTCGTTTCGCAGGTCCTCGTATTCGCACGGTGGCAAAACGTTTTGCCCGTACGAATAGGTGGTATCGTACAATGGGCAACGATCGCTTGCCGGGCACTGGAGCCATCGTTCCTCGGTGCAAAAAGCGAACGGTTGCGGGCAATCGTTGCAGAATTGTTCATCGAACCAGCCGTTGCATGTAAAATTCGTATCGTTCGTCGAAAACCCGGTCAACTGTTTGTCGTTGGCCAACGTGCTCGGGTACGGATCGTACCTCGTTGGTCTAGCTCGACGAAAGTTTGACGAATTAGTCGGTCGATAGACTACACGCGGTGGGCAATTGGTCTGCGATCTGTCGGGTTCGAAGTATAGAGCCAAATCCTCGACGTCCACCGGGCCCAACTGGCAATTCTTACCACCGCCAGACACAATGTTTTGCGTGCAATCTCGAGACTGGCTGCATTGAGGTAGCAATTGCTCGACAGAAACCGAAGATTCCAAGGAAGGAAGGGACTGTTGGAAAAGTAAGGATCCAAGGTTGGAGGGTATAGGTTGATCGTCGAAGGATCTCTCTACGCAGGGGTTCAACGACCCGTGATCGTTAATGGACAAAGGTTGGATCGGTTCGGAAACGAATCGACAGGGTGGCAGGGTGGATCGATCGTGGTAGAAATTCGTGTAATCCGACTGTCCGACGATCCAGTCGGTACGACGACCGAGTTGGTCATCGGGCAACGTATCGATCGGTTGAACGCATGGCGCGGTCATCGTGCTCGATCTTTTCCGCGTTCCCTAAAAGGTCGATCGCTGGACGAACGACGGGGATCGTTCGTTTTAAAAAATTTGATGGCGGTCTAAATGCTATTGGCGCCGTGGTCCTTCTCTTACCGTTACTCGCTACGTCGACACAACCACGAGACGACAAATAAAACTTTGGCCCGATTTTACTTCCCTCTCCAAGACCGATGCGCTCCTTCTTTTTCTTCCTTTCGCTCCGGTCCCACCTCCTCCTATGGTCGCGTTCTTTTTTTATCGTGGAACGCTGCCGCTGCGCGATGTTACTGGCTCTCGCTTACCACGCGTGTTCCTTTCTTTGCTTATTTCTTTTTTCTATGACGTTTCTTTCCACTCGCCAGAGATCGGACTCGAACGAGACACCGCTTGCTTTCCTTCGACTTTTCTCCTCCAAAGATCGACGCGTTATCTCGACGATGTATCGTCAAACCGATCGTACGCGTACAGTCGATCTCGAATCCGTGAACGCACGTGTATTTCGTGCTCGATACAACCGAAACAGACCCGATTCCCTGGAAGATTCTGCCCTGTTAACGATCGCCCGAGACATTCTCGACGAGATCGAATTTCCGCTTCCTCGACGGTTCACATGATACTAGAACGGAGAACACAAAACCTTGTTGTCTTGCACACTTGGAACGATTACTATCTTTTCCAGCGATAACGATACTACATTATCGCGATACACGGTAGATCGGTCTCCCTCGATTTCGTTGTCCGGCTAATCAAGGTTGATCTTTTAATTACGTTAGTCTCCCTCTCACGGAGTGCCGCCATCGCCTTGAAAAAATCAACCAATTCCATCGAACGATATCGATATTACGTCAATATCGAAAGTATCCACCAACGAAATAACCGACTCGATTACGGTTAAACGTTAGTCGAAGTAAAGGTCTTCCAATATTCGATCGTTCGATCAGCTTCGATTAGGGTACCAATTCGCCTGGAGAGACAATGATATGTACCTATTCTCCACGCTTTCCCGAATTTGCAACGCGCTAAATCCCAATAGCTCGAAAGGAGGAACTAGTGTCACGTGTCGATCGACTGTTCGCCACAATGAGCAACCTTGATCGAGTAAACTAATGCGCGATTAAACGCGGAAACGATACCCGACTTTGTGTATCGTTAAACGTTCCTCGTTAACAAAATGTTCGAGGAAATGGTACTGCTAAATGTTTTAAACAACGACCGTGTTCTATTCTTCAAATAAACAGACGCAATTTTCGAATCGCGTTAAAACTGGAATTCCCAAATACGAAACATAAGGTATTGATAAAGAGGTTAATGTCTGGATGTTACATCATTCCAATCGAATCGTTGAACTTGATAAATGATCGAAAATGATCGAAAATGATCGAAAATGATCGAAAACGAGCAACGTCGAACCTATCTTGTTCAGAAATATACAGATGTCTCGCGGTGTTCTTAATTGTTTCGATACGAAGAATTCCGAGTGACGAGCTACTAAGCGGAACCAGTATGGAGGAAAAATTTCCTGAAATCGGTCAAGAAACAGACGAGCTAGCTAAAAATAGCCAGGATTTTGATAATTCTTTGAACGCACAAACAACCTATTAATGGCCTATATGGGAATATACATATATATATATATATATATAATATGAAAAAGAAAGTTTCCAGAAGGTCACGTGTTTACTCGCCATTCGAGTATATGCGCTACCGAACGAATGTCCGTCTCTGTACTTATGTATGCGCGTGTCTTACTTGTATCGCGTAGGGGAAATATATGTATATCTACGTTTAGCTCGAGTGTAGAGAGAGAGTTCTCCCTTCCCTTCAAGTGGAGCTGTTACGAAGAACCGAACGGTCATTATGGATTCACGTAACAACGGGCTATCACGATCTTTCATTATACATATTAAACGATACATACTTTTATATACGAGCTTCTCTCGATCGTCCCAATAATCGATACAATAACCGATACTCTTTGCGTTGGCCAATTGTTAAGAAACAATTGGACGGTACATCGAACGAAATTAATCGATTCGTTTCGAAAGTCGAACAAATTTCGGAGAATATATGTATACAGTATCGGCCAAAATATTTTTACAGACTTATCGCTGAAACGTTTTCTAAGATAACAAAATTCTAATTTCTCTTTTCTTTCTTCCGATTCTTACGTTCCTACGTTAATGCACGGCGATTCTAAATTTGTGGTCAGCAATGCGCGTAGATATTTCGATATGGGGAAAGTGTTCATGGAAATAGCACAAGACGAGCACCAACGCATGAAAATAAGGGTACCAACGCTTTATCACTGCGTGTTTGATTATGCGACGGCTCGAAATTAACATACACGATGCGCGTGACGCTAACGCTTTTGATTTATCTGAATTTCAATGCTTCCAAGAATACGATGCGACTATTTTTACGATCAACAAAGAATTATCTGTCCCGCACGTGTACGACTTTCGAGTAGGAATTTCGCGCTTTAAAGAAAAAAAAAAAAAAAATAAATAAATAAATAAATAAATAAAACTGATCGTCGAAAGTGGCTCGTATATACAAAGACGCGTTTTCATGACAGTTGCAAATTTGTAGGTTATGGTGCCATCTTTTCGTTCTATTTCTAACGAATACACGAGACGTTTGCATTGGAATAAACGTGCGATGTGCGCGCGGAAAAAACAAAACTAAGTACAGAGTACGATTTATGTAAAACGCGGCTTGTTTTTTTTTATCGCGGTACAATACAACATACGCACACAGGGAAACAAGAGTTCGCTCTTTGGCCTTAGAATGGAATTATCCCAAAGGAACTTGATATCGCAAGGACATCTGTGTCAAATGCAACGATGGTCGACTCGAGCGTATGTATCTCCATTCAAATGGCGGTCTGTTTAAAACGATGAAAAGAGAAATCATCGAAACCCTGCTCGGAAAAGATCCGAATGGTATCGAGATGCAAAGTTTTACCGATATAACTCAGCGAGCCGGGTAGACCATCGGTTCGAACCGATCGGAGAAATTAGCGTTACATTTTATATCTTATGAAAGGTTATAAATTATGAAAGGTTATATTAGAGAGAAGAAGCGCAAGTAATTTTGTAACAAAGGGTAGGGAGAAGAAAATATCGGCAGGAGAAAAGGAAGAGAAACGTTACGAGATAGAGAGAGAGAGAGAGAGAGAGAGAGAGAGAGAGGCTATCAATTCGGAGGAAACGCGATTGCGTCAACACGCACGCACTCACTCACGCGTGTAGAAACGCAACGTGTGCGCGCGCGATATACTGAATTTGTTTTTGGTGTTCGTCAATTCCGACATCTAAACAATGTCTAGGAACAATCGTGCGATCAAACGAGGTAGAATTCCATACTTAACGAAACGGTCGAACATTTTCACGAAACTTATGAAAATTCGAGAAACAAGCGATATAACGTCCATACGGGTGCGTTGAGCTTTAATTTCCGTGCGATTCACTCACCTTCTTTTCTCCTTGTGTTTCTTCTCTTTTTTCGGAGGATCCATGGTAAAACGAAAAATAAGGAATCAAATTTTTTGAACGATACAACACTCTGGGATACTCTTGGTCACTGCCAAGGAACGTATCCAGCTTATAGCTCGCTTTGACTCAACGCGAAATTTTTCGTTACAAATTGTCTCTTTCGTACTTTGTTCGCACCAACTCCTTCGCGTTCTTGCGTTATCGAAATCGATGCACCAACATACGCTCTTCACTTGGTACACGACGTCACTTCTACTCGGTTATTTCCATTAACGTTACGAAACGAAAACACATCGTGATTCCAACCGTACGAAACGCTCGACGAACGCCAAACTCATGGTGCGATGGCGATGACGATGACGATGGTGAAGCTATTAGTAATAGTAGTAGTGAGACTCGTTACAACGGTAGTGGTGGTAAACGATCGCAGCGTGGTGGTAGAGGTTCTGTATACGATACCGACTGTCCAAAGGGTTGGAACGAAGGAGGGGAGGCTGTAAAGCTGACGTCAGACCGTTTTCGTTCCATCTTTTTCGTAGTTACCGCCATCGAACGGCAGTGACGTCAACCACCTTGTCACGCCACGACCAAGTAGGACATTTCAAAACTCGATATCACCGGTAGAAAAAAAAATTATCTCCTTTCTTAAGTTCTGCGTCGTAACATAAACGGAAGGGAATAATTTATTAATTCGAAGAACTATTTACTGATTACACCGTACAGAGTATTTATAATCGACGAACAACTCGAAGAACAAAAGTCGGAAACAAAACGTATCAATTGCATCAGTTTGTTCTTTTAAATTAAAAATAAATCATTATCGCGACAAGGTTCAACTTTTATAGAGTAAAAACTATCGTTTCAAATAAATGGAATAATTATTTTCTTCGTTGATAACAACGTGAACATTGCGCGTTACTTTGCGAAAGGTTTAAAAATAGATAACTGGAAAACAGTATTTAGGAGTACTTTATTTCGTTCAAAAATACTTTCTCGCACAACTTATTCCTTGCGAGGACTACAGAGATCCTATTTTGTTAAGTCCCGGTAAAAATTTAGTCTAGGTTTGCAATGCAAACGTATTAATTGTTTATTCACCGAACAAAAGAACAATCATTCATTTAACATTAGTTCGTTCTATTCCTGTTTCGATACTAGAGGTACGCGGTACCTCTTTCACTTTTGATTTTAATTGAGAAACTTTATTCTCAGCTTCTAAATCTTTTTGGTGTTCTTCCATTGGATCCGTATCGTCGTCAAGATCGTCCAAAGATCCATTTTTCTTTCCGTACAATGCTGGATATTGTACCATACATGTTTGCATAGTTTTAAATGCGTCGTAACAGTCCGAACCTTTTGGGTCTCCGTTTGAGTAGTGAAAACAAGAGAAGGCCTCGCGAAATTCCAAGCCGCACGGTCCAGTAGCCATTCCGCCCAAACAAGGGCAATTCCAATTGATTTCTCCATTGGATAACAAGAGACCAGGACTTGGCTCTGGTTCTGGAAGGTCTATTTTACTAGGAGTCGCGTGATCTTCCTTTGAAGCAAATATTATGGTATCTTTACCTTCCTTGTGAATCAATGGCATAGTTGAGCAATTGATAAAAACATACAAAAGAAAAAAATGGATGAAATTTTTTCTCGGAAAAAGGACGCGAAAGAACTAATTTAGACTTTTCCCCAAATCGAACTTATTTCGAATCTCTATATTTTAATGCTGATAATTCCTACTGTCCGCGCTAAACGATAATAAATTTGCAGAAGCACGGTGAATAACGTAGGTGCAAGGTATTCCTTCGTATTTTTCAGCTAAGGTTAAGGCTGTCCTTAGCCGTACGTAACAATCATCGGTGCACCTTAGAATACACCTATGTTCCTTTGGATTATATTTTAGAACGTCAATCGTACACGCGATTCCTTCCTCGCCGAATAATTGTTTTATGGATTGAAGAATGTTCTTCTTCAGATAGACTCCTGATATTTCAACGCTAGGATTATGCAACAGTACTCTATCGACAAAAAACATATTTCAAGTTACATAAAGATCTTTCGTGTAAACGTAAAACATAACACGAACGAAACATAGCTTGCAATTGAGGGTGCATTTGAGGGCGAACTATTTCGTTAGATTGCTTCGAAAATAACATTTTTGATCGAATCATAGAAATGACATATGAAAATACCAAATGGAGAGGAAAATATTCTTTCAAAACGTTATATGTAATTATATTTCCGAAGCATCTATATCTTAAAAAGACTTTTTACTTTTAACTTAAATTACATCGATCGTTCACAAAATGTAGGTTAAGTTACATGTGCATGGACTAAAATGTTAAAAGTGAATGAATGTACTAACAGAGAAACGTCTAAGTAATACATAGTACGCACAACACTAACTCGCGACTCACATTGAATATTCACGAATTTAATACAGCACTTTTGAAGAAGTTTCGTACAAACACAGCGGCATTTCATTCACGCCTTTCCAGTAGAGAGCAGACAACGCGTTATGCGATGAACAGATGCCGCTATCAGCTGCTGACACTGCAACTTTTAATTTCAAATATATTATCTTGTTATCGGACTATGCCTTTTTTATAATATTAAATATACCCTAATATTCAATTCAAATGATATTAACAAAAAGAAATATTCTGTTTTCGAAGTTATCACGTATAAAATACATAAAGGAGAATTTCGAAAGAGCGATCCATTTGGCTACCTACGTCGTCCAGTAAAATCTCTGAGTTTCTAGGGAATATTTTAATATTGGTAGTGCTGCTCCTACTAGTAATAAAATGGTTATATAAATGCAAGGCGGTCGATGTACTAGCCTTTGTCCTGTGAAAACCTACGAGACATTAGGGCGGATGAGAAACTTATCGATGCAAGCCTAAAGATTCTTATATGTCAGTAGGTAATTAAACCTTATTGTACATTTACAACCTCGACAACTGGACATTTGAAGCCTTAATTTATAATCTTTTAATCACTTCCAAGACCGTTTCTATAGTTTTCTTCTAGGAAATGGTCGTTTACTGCACGTTTCCCAATAGATATTTCTTTTGTAAACACAACAATACTTGGATGGAATTTATATTGTGGCAGTACGCTTAAATTACAATAGATGAACTTAAAAATTTAATTGCATCGAGTTTAGGAAATCATTTTAAGTAAACTGAAAAGCGCAACCTCTTCGCGCAAGGTCAATGCTAATGTCAATACTCAAGGTTAAAATGTGTTATAAAGAAAACTTTCAATTTTCACCGAAAATACATTGTTGCGACACTTTTGCAATTTTCCCGAATACACCGAATCAAAAAATAAACCTACCTTGTCAATTTTTAATTTTTTTTATTATTTTTCAGTATTTCATAGGATGTTACATTCGTATCGTCGGAGGAAGAAAAAAATGATCACGCATTGTTAACGTTTGCCCTCTAATATCGATTGAAACGCGAAAGAAGAACGGAAGTGCATTAGATTTCGTATTTGCTTGGATACCTACGATTCTCTTTGGCACTCGGAACATCTGGCCTCCTTTTCTTCAATGCCGACTGATTTTGACAACCTAGGGATAGATACGTTCAAATATACGATCTGCGAAAGAATTGACACTTGGGTTACCTGGAGCGTTATTCGAATCGTTGGTCGACTGTGAATGCAGCGACTGAGCTGCCCAAGACCCTTATGCTTATCCTTTTCACTGTTCCATGTGGGTCCTGTATACAAGGCCTTCGCATTGGCGTAACGCGTTGAAAATACGACCAGAGGCTTATCCTACACAACGGAATTACACGGCCGAAAAATGTTTATTTTAGAGTAGAAACCTGGAAATTCCTTTTTATCCTCGGAGACCTGTGTCCTGCCGTGACGCTGATTCGATCGCGGTATTTTCATCACACCATTCCGATTCCATGTGCAAGGTCTAATTCAGAAGTAGATTCGAAGCAGAAGGTCATAGGCTCCTGCGCATCGTTTTGCATCGTTTTGCATCGTTAAAAAATATTTCAAGAACGGATGTACCAGTCATGTTTTCTATAGACTTCTAAGGTACCGAGTGAAAATTCGCAAATAAAAGAACGCGTTATACCTGCTCAAGAAACGAGCAAGTTAAGCAGAGAATAATACATATGCGATGGTTAGAGTGTGTGGCGTAGTAACTTGCGGTACGCTAAAAGGAAATCGCAGGGATATGTGAAAATTTGCAGTTTGAAAATATCGATGGCGCTTTGCGTACCTCATGCTCTTTGACCGTTTCTCTAGTCCAAAGTATTTGGGGATGCAATCAAACCGGACTTCTTTCGTTTAAGAAAACGATCGATGATGCGATGCTTGAAACACGCGCGTGTGCATCGCAAGCTTCGAGCTTTAATTCGGTTCGCACACGATATATCGAAATGGTAATGCATGTGACACACGTAATCGATCCTTATTTTCGTCAGCGCGATAATGAAATTTTTAAACGACAACGTTCTACGGTTATTTTTTTTCTTTTTTATTTTTATTGCAGGAGGATCGATTCGATAGATCGATTCACGAGAAAATGTTGGCAAGTTTTGCAAAATACATTTTGCGATACGCGTTCTACGATACGCAACGCAGTAACGTACAATTCCCCGTGGCAACTATAATTCCGTATCGAGTTCGATAGAAGCGTGTCATCGAGTACAATAGAAGACTAATGACGTCACGGCAACTATACTACGGAAAGTGGCATATTCGTCGGTATGTCATGAATAACAAAGAATCGTGAAATCATCGTATTTGTGCGACTGTATTTAATCGCAGGTTCGTCGATATTTCCAGAGAGAAAAAGAAAAAAAAAAAAAATATTTCCAACAAAATATTATACGCACGAGGAAACATTATCAGGCGAGGCTTGGACGACGTACATACTGAAAAAACAATGCCCGGTATCGGACTGGAGGAATGTTAAATAGAATGAAACGTCGTGACAAAAATAATGGCAACAAAAGGTTTAAATTGTACCAGGAAGCGTGGTTCCTGTATTTCATTGTGGCAGCCGCGCCGGGTCGCACACCTTCCGCATGCAAGTTTATTCGGTTCGAACGGGAGGTTACGCGTACAAAGGTTAAAAGATCTTGTCCTCGCCACGTGGACACGATTTTAAAATATATATACGATATGTACCGTGTGACATTTTTTCTTTTCTTAGCAAATGGAAAATAACTCGGTGTCGGAGTACCCGCGATCGCGCATAATTTATTTGACGATCGCGCGTACGCGCACGTGTTATGCAATCGGTCGAGAATAAGGAAAACGGAAGAAGACAGCAACATGCAACGAAAATAAGAAGATTCCCCGTGATCATTAAACTCCGTACACGAGCCACCGGTGAACTGGTTCTCCTTGACGATACGCACGCGTCATATTGCCGTTAGTAAAATCTGTCGATTCAGTTCTCTGAAAATCACTGCTACACGCGTCTCCCACTTTCCCCTTCTTCTCGTTCCCTTCCAGTTCCCTTCCAGTTCCCTTCCAGTCTCGCGACAGAAGACAGCAGAAATGCGTCTTTCTTTCGAACTGTTCGCTGATCCTGTAAAATGCAACAAGGGAGAACGGGAACGACGAAGAAAAATTTTGCATCTACCAATTTGATCAACGTTTGGCGTACTCGTTGGACGAAACTCGAAATTAAGAATATCGAAGTTCTTTTAACATGAAATATAAATATATTTGGGTGGTATTGTACAGTCAGTGATTCGTTCGTATATACAGAATTATGTACATGCCGAACACTATATATCCTCGAATACTCTGCGCGTAAACTCTCTCATACATGCATACGTTTGACGAATCGGTCGAGCTACACGTGTTTTTTTGAAATAATCATCCACTCATCCGGATCTGCGCATCCATCCATTCGATTCTTGGATCCGCGAATTATCGCTCAATCTTTCATGTTCTCTCTCTCTCTCTCTCGCTCGATCTCTCACGTTCTGGGTTTTCGCTTTATTATCCAGTGTTTTTTTTTTATAAGTCGAACGGTATTTGTTTTGCCGGTCGTTTACAATTTCAAGTGTTGCGATTAATTAGGACGTCTGCCGCTGGACAATGCCACTCTAAGAGTATATTGGCGCCTTTCGCGAGCTTTTTTATCGCTCGTTTTCTTTCATCTGTTTAAAGTCAGCCTAAGCAGATTTTTGATCGTTACGTCGTCGTTACTTTTTTTCCCTTTATTCATTTTTTTTTTTTAGCCTTTTGCTTTCTTTTGCTTGTCTTTTTCTTTATTACTATTACAGAACTACTCGTTACTTGTATGTTTATTTAATTTTATTTTTTAATCCGCGTTACAAACCACAACGAGGTATCGTTACTTTAGACTTCATGACTACAGTTAAGAGAATAAGCGTAGAAATGTATCACACTAGAGACTTGTACATTATCTTAAATGCGTAGGTATGTTCTGCTTTTTCTNTTACTATTACAGAACTACTCGTTACTTGTATGTTTATTTAATTTTATTTTTTAATCCGCGTTACAAACCACAACGAGGTATCGTTACTTTAGACTTCATGACTACAGTTAAGAGAATAAGCGTAGAAATGTATCACACTAGAGACTTGTACATTATCTTAAATGCGTAGGTATGTTCTGCTTTTTCTTTTTTTGTTGTTTTCTTTTTTTTACCGATAATACAGTAGTAGTTGGTTAGCTAGCTTCACCCCCCAAAAAACAAAGATTCCATGGTCATTCAAGAACCGGAAAAAGCATCGTCGTCGCGGAACGACGACGACGGCGTTAGCGGCGACGGAGAAAACAAGGCGACATGCGGTGTGCGTTTCGCAAATGGTAGATCACGCAGCACACAGGCCATCTTTACGGTGCGTGTAGATCTAACGATACATACGTACCTGCATACCTGCATACCTGCATACGTGCATACAGTTTTAACATACACACGTTTCGTTCCTCGTAAAAGTTCTCCAAAGTTCTACAATACCGTGACGGGAAGGAACACGCGCATCGGCTCGAATTTTAACGAACGATCGAAAAAAGCAAACACGCACGTCGCTGTAACAACGAAGACCAGGCAACAACAGACAGATACGCGGTAGCGTCCCAGCGATCGGAAACACTTGGATGGATCGGGAAACCAAGCAATCAGAAGGAGAACAATTGCTGGTTAAGTTACACGCTTTTTACGGAAACGGTGCGATCTGAGGAAACGAGCGCAGCACGTGGGACCGCCAACCGTGGCCACGCAGACCATGGCACCGGCGAATCGATCGATCGGTCGTCACACACCTGTGTGTTCTATCGCGATAAAAGAAATCTTTTGTTTTTCTTTTTTTTTTTTAGTTTTATTCGAAGGAGGAACTCGATGGAGTATCGAGTCGAGGAGCATGTCCCTCTACCTAATACGAGCGCATTCTTTCCTCCTCGAAGAAAAATGTCGCTGGCTTGGAGACGGTCGAAGGAAGGAAGAAAAGATGGAAAGAAAGGATAAAGGTGGATCAGGGTGATAAAAGTAGGAAAAGGAAGAGAGAAATAACAGGAAGAAATGTCGCGGAGGCTGTCAAACGGTGGAGGCACACGGTGTGGTATCGATTGGTCGGAGAGGCAGGCCTCGGGTCGCTCCAGGGGCGTATTCAGTTGTCCCGTTTCGTGCTCGACTTTTGCGGTGGTAATTTTTGCCAGCTTGTCGCGAGGAAAGGATCGATCGCCGAGAGTTAGTCGAAGCAGAGATGGCAGGCCTAGGGCGTGGTCCATCGTTTCGAATCGTTCGGACTATCCATAGATAGACAGAGTAACCCGTAATATCCTGACGCTCGTGACACATGGACGCGACTCGCCTCTTTATGGCCACGTGGTGCTTTTTCTAGAATCGAGCTTCCACCCTCTCTCCGATTCCCTCATTTTTCCCTTCTTTCCCCCGCGTTTCATTCTATCCGTCTCTCTTCCAGCTATCTCCCCTCGAGTTTAACTATCAAAGGATCGAAACCCCCTGGCTCGACGCGATTTAGATTCAACGTAACTATACGTATACCAAAGAGCTACGAACGATTCCGTACGGATATTATTGTTCGGTAGAATCGATCAACGTTAGCGAATGCAAAGAATTCATAGAGAAACGAAAAGAAGGAAAGAAGGAAAGAAATGTAGAAAGGATCCCTTGAAGAACACGATATACGGTGGTGATCGAAGTACGGTTGAAAGAGAGTCGGTAACTCGAAGCGAATTACAGGGATAAAGGAGTGCTCGGCTGGGATCGAGCGTGATCGCGTATATAAACCGGGTGTGCGACGAGACGCGTACAAAGAATAGTGCAAAATAGCGTACGTTATATTTGCCGAATTAACCGGTGTACTCTGGTATACGAACAATTCATGCATCAGAGGTAGGTAAGGTCATTGTTAGGTGCACGTCGCACGGCTTCTTAGGTGCCTTTCATTCGCCGGCTGACAGCGGTGCTCTGTACCTTTCTTCCGTCCCTCTCTACGTCTCTGTCTCGTTCTCCTCTCTGTTCGAGCCGGTCTGGCCTGCCGAAGAGAGAGATCATTCATCGAGAGAGGGTAGGCGATTTAAGAAAAATTCGCGTAGAGCCGAGGAGGTGGTCCACCCACGGTGAAGCGCGCACGAGGAGCGCACATTGTAATTCGAGGTCTCGGCTGGAAGCAGAGAGAGGATCGTGGATCAAAAATGGCTTCGGGTCAGTCTTTATACGGTCGGTGCTTTCCGGCGTGCAACTACCTGCCATAGTCACGGCCACAGCCACAGCCACGGTTGGCACACGGTTCGCTTAGCTTGCTTACTCGCTGGTTCGCGTCCCTTTACAACAGAGTTTTACCTTTACCACCACGTACCTGGCCGACCAGCCGGTCGCTCGTTCGTTCGTTCGTTCGTTCGCTCGCTCGCTCGCTCGTCTATCTACGCTCCGTCGCCGTTTCTGCCCCAGTGTTCCTGGACCGGGTGTTCGGAGGGGTCCCGAGTTCCACAGAAAAAGCCTTGGGTATATCTTTACGAGCAGAGCCATAAAAGCCGTAGGAGTTCGTCCGTTTCTCGATTAACTCTCGTGGGGTATGGATCGTGTTCGGCCGGCTACGATCCTTATTGTCGTGTATACTTTTCGAGCCCGTATAATACATAAATGAAGGAACTACCGTCCTTCGAAACACCCAGTCACCGTCACCGTCACCGTCACCGTCACCGTCCTTGTCCACGTCGTTACCGTCGTTTAGAAGGCTCGAGCCGAGAGGACTTTGACGATTTTGACAAACGCCGGTAGACGCTTATCCACCGTGGAATTTTTCTCGTCCCTCGTCGTCTCGGCTCGTCTTCTCCCCCTAGCTCTTACGCGTTTCAGTACCAAAACTAAATATCTTTCTTTCGAACTCGTCTCTCCGTGTCCTTGTTTGTCGCGTCTACCTTCGAGCGGTTTCCTCGCTTATCCGAAGCATCTCGTCCGCGAGAGCAACGAGATCTCGTCGTTTGTTTCGTCGCGGCCTCGACGATTCCCCGTGGTTCCCCTTGCCATTGCTGCTGTTGCTGCCCTTACATTCCCTTTTCTAGTCCCTGCCTCTGCCCCTGCCCTTGTCTGCCCAGATCGACGGTAAACACCCCGTGTATGCCTGTCTGCGTATATACCTCTCGGGTTTGCGGCGAGAAACGGAAAGAAGGTTTTTCCTTTCCTTCGATAAATCCTATCGCGATAAACGAGGAGTTAACGTTGCTGGGTTGGATCGATACGCTCTGTGTTGTCCTCCTCTGATCTACCCGCTTGCGCGCTCATCTTGCACGCTCGTTCGTAACGCGCGAATAGTTTTTCGTTTAGGAATGCGCTACACACTGCACTCTTCTTTCTCTCTCTCTCTTTCTTTCTTTCTGCTTGCTCAACGCACACGTTACACGCTCTTTCCGATCGATCGTTATCGGTATCTCCGTTTTCGTCCTTTTTTTCTTCTCCATTTCTCACATTTTTCCCTCTCGCCGACTCGCAATCGCGTAACTCTACTTTACCGGGTACCGCAATCGCGTTAGCTTATCACGATCCCCCCTTTTTTTAATACTATATAATTATACACAGGATTAGGCGTTTGTTATTCATTCAGTCGAAGTGTAAGTGAGGGCGCTAGCTCGTTTAATATATTAATTATTTGAGGCAGTTTACGTCATTTTATTTAAGGCCGAGTTAATAGTAGTGAACTATGTTTGAGAAGGTGTACGCACGCGTACACGCTGCGCCGCGTGCACACGCCGTTCTTCGTGGCTGATTCACGNTACCGTCGTTTAGAAGGCTCGAGCCGAGAGGACTTTGACGATTTTGACAAACGCCGGTAGACGCTTATCCACCGTGGAATTTTTCTCGTCCCTCGTCGTCTCGGCTCGTCTTCTCCCCCTAGCTCTTACGCGTTTCAGTACCAAAACTAAATATCTTTCTTTCGAACTCGTCTCTCCGTGTCCTTGTTTGTCGCGTCTACCTTCGAGCGGTTTCCTCGCTTATCCGAAGCATCTCGTCCGCGAGAGCAACGAGATCTCGTCGTTTGTTTCGTCGCGGCCTCGACGATTCCCCGTGGTTCCCCTTGCCATTGCTGCTGTTGCTGCCCTTACATTCCCTTTTCTAGTCCCTGCCTCTGCCCCTGCCCTTGTCTGCCCAGATCGACGGTAAACACCCCGTGTATGCCTGTCTGCGTATATACCTCTCGGGTTTGCGGCGAGAAACGGAAAGAAGGTTTTTCCTTTCCTTCGATAAATCCTATCGCGATAAACGAGGAGTTAACGTTGCTGGGTTGGATCGATACGCTCTGTGTTGTCCTCCTCTGATCTACCCGCTTGCGCGCTCATCTTGCACGCTCGTTCGTAACGCGCGAATAGTTTTTCGTTTAGGAATGCGCTACACACTGCACTCTTCTTTCTCTCTCTCTCTTTCTTTCTTTCTGCTTGCTCAACGCACACGTTACACGCTCTTTCCGATCGATCGTTATCGGTATCTCCGTTTTCGTCCTTTTTTTCTTCTCCATTTCTCACATTTTTCCCTCTCGCCGACTCGCAATCGCGTAACTCTACTTTACCGGGTACCGCAATCGCGTTAGCTTATCACGATCCCCCCTTTTTTTAATACTATATAATTATACACAGGATTAGGCGTTTGTTATTCATTCAGTCGAAGTGTAAGTGAGGGCGCTAGCTCGTTTAATATATTAATTATTTGAGGCAGTTTACGTCATTTTATTTAAGGCCGAGTTAATAGTAGTGAACTATGTTTGAGAAGGTGTACGCACGCGTACACGCTGCGCCGCGTGCACACGCCGTTCTTCGTGGCTGATTCACGGTGAACGGGCAACCAAGAAGAGTACTCGGTGTGTTCTCGTCATTGTCTCGTAAAAATCCACAAGTAATTTAGTTTAATTTTGAACAACCGGTGAACAGCCTTCTCCCGGGAAGAGACCGCTGCCTCTCTCATCGAAAGTGGCATACTTTTCCGTCTCTTATCTTTACCGCACTCTTCTCCATCTTTTTTTTTCCCTTGTTGCCCATCGAACGTGAATCGAGCTTTTATCCGGTGCGCGTCTACTGTATACGCACAAAAGTACGTTCGTATATAGTGGAGGGCGAGGCACGTTCGAGCACAGATTCTCTACCTTTCTTTCGCTTTTTTTCTCTCTCACTCTCTTTCTCTCCATCAAACGACGCGATGCACACGTATTTCGAGAATAAAGCTTGACCGTATATTTACGTATAGTTCGTTACGCGCGACGTAGGACAAAATATTTGATGCCAGACTTTTTTTTTTTTTTTCTTTTTTTCGTACCCGCTTACGGAGGAAGCACATTTTATTACAGAGTAAATATATGCCTTGCTCTCGCCGACTACAAACGCGATAAACAACAGAGATTTTTGCGGACCAATGGAGAAAAGAAGAAAAAGAAAGAAAAAAAGAAAAGAAAATGAAAAGGAACACGGAACAGAGAAAATAATCGCTTCGGTGTACAAATGCATTCACTGAATGCAACGTTAAATAAAAAAAAAAAAAAAAAATATATATATATATATATATATGATCAGAACGATCGCACATGCCGTGTATTATTTTCTTCGCGATGCACACGTGTCGTGTCGTGCCGTGTCGTGTCGTGTATGTGTGTGTGGTACCTCGATCGCTTTATACCATACACCAGCAAACGCACAACGCTCATTGTGAAGTATATCTTTGATCGAAGCGTTTTTAAACTAGTAAAACGTTTCACCTAGGATAAATAAGCGCAATGCGAAAAAACGGAGAGAACGAAGATGTAATTTCTGTGAAACGAAGTCGAGAGAGAGAGAGAGAGAGAGAGAGAGAGAGAGAGATTCTGCCACGTACATATATATATATCACGAGCAACCGTGCGTTCCGTGAGAAGAGCAGGATCGAGCAATTGGAGGTGAAAAAAAAACCGAGTGGTGTACGGTGTGCACGTGTTTCCAGAGATCGAGCCAGTGGCAACCGCGAGAGAAGAGGAGCGTTTCTATCGCGTTATCTCTCCTAGAAGATACACGCCGCCCGGAAAGTTGTTCGATATTACCCATATGTAATGCTCGTATGGTTTTTTTTTTTTTTTTTTTTTTTTT
>SMSQ01023600.1:268897-319079 GCA_019453375.1 Ctenoplectra terminalis
AAAAAAAAAAAAAAAAAAAAAAAAAAAAAAAAAAACATCGCCACTGTAGCGATTTTATTTTCAACGCGTGACGCAGGATCGCTCGTATCGAACAAGTTTTAACAACGTGTAGAGCAATGCCGTTACCACGGCCGCCTCTAAAAATACGTTATAAGAACGATCGCGATACAAAGTGGGCTTCGATGAACATAAATGATACGAGCAATTGGGTGTGTCCGCCAATTTGTCCGATTAAACGGAGGAAATCACAAAGTCTGTGTTATTTGCGAGTTACGACCAATTGCCGTTTCTCAAAGAGGATCCCGCGATCGTTCGATCGTTCTATTTCGAGACATTATGGAAAATCGAGGGAAGGTCGGAACAAAATTTAAAACAGAATCGCCAGAATAGCGCAACCGCGCAAAACGTGTTACGCTCGCCATCTATCTCAGGAAGCCGCAACTTGAATCAACCGTGTCTCTGATCGTCGGTCGATAAAATATAAAAGCGCATCGATAAAGAAGATAATTCTTTAAACTTGACGTTTAACAAGTAACAAAATAAACCCACGATTTATGATTACGATTACGATTAAGATAAACGCTTTAGTTATTTTAGAGATCAATGTATACGAATGTTTGTGTGTTCAAGTACTATTTAATAAGCCACGCTGCGATTATTTTACGATTGTTCAGTACATAGCGTTATTTCAATGTTTGAAAGTATTAATTATTAAAGCGTATTAATTACTGGCGAAAATCAAGGACCGGAATCAAGTTTCTGGTATTGTCGACCGGTGAAGCATCGTATAGAAAATTTACATACCGATTGCGATGGAAGAGGAGAAGTTCGATTATCGTAGGATCTATAGGCGGTGGTTCGCGCGCCGTTCAGTGATCCATAACCAGGAGTCGCGTTACTACCGACGTGATTTCCATCCGACGACACTGTGTTCTGCAGGTCTGCCAGCAATGCATCTGAAATCACCAATTCAACGCATCGAGTCAATTAATAATTGAATTACGGCTCGTTCTACGTAAAAGATATTTGAAAAGTAAAGCTCGTTACTGCAGGTTCTTAAGAATTGTTTATTTTTTAACGAGAACGGCCAAAAATGCTGCGACCTATTTACGCAATTACGTATCTTACGGTTTCTTTACAATTGTTTTAAATTTACTTCTCTACATATTTATTGCTATATTTACAGAACAGCTGACTGTATCGCTTAAATATCGGGAATGATGTCAGCGGTTTCGATAAGTGTGTTAAGTTTTCATCGAATACACTTTACGAACACTGCCTAACATCGAGCGAGTATAAATTTAGGCTAGTCCATTGAAAAACTGTATCAAAGCTAACTGGTTTAACAAGTAAACACCTTAATACTACTCTTTTATTAAAATACTTCAAAGTTTCTATATTCCAGGATCAACAATCCTCCTTGGATATCCCTGTTTCTTCGTGATAAACGAAAACCTTTCTTCCTTAATTCCCACCTGATATCGCTGATCGATTATCAACGCTTGTATCCAATGAAAAAGTGTTTGCGCTGAAGGTATGCAGACGCGAGTGTTCCCGATATATCGCGGTAAAGTAACGAAAAAAAAAAGATGACGCGAACGTTGTTTAACGAGCAAATCTTCGAGATAAGGGTATATAAGATAATCCTTGGCGAATAATGGGCGATCGTGAAAATAAAATCGATGATTTACCAAGGCTGAGGAGATTCGTTTCTGTTTTCTCAGTGGTGTAAGCCTCGTAGAGATTATTGTCCCCTGCCTGTGACTCGCATCCTGCTTCCATCGCGAAACAAACCGCGACACACCCACTCTTCCGAGAACGTCGAACTTTGCCACGAATTTCCGGTCGAATCGAAAGCAACGAATGCGGGATGTTCGGGAAATCGCGTCGTTTCTAAGCTTTCGTTTAAAACCGTAGAATTACTCGCGAATCGAGTAGAAAGAGAATCGAAACGATCGTTGTAGAAAGCTGCGATAACGAAACACTGGTTAGTATTATATTTGCAGACTCTGAAAAATTTTCAATAATTCTCCGCGTAAGTGTTCGATGTCCGTTCCGCTACACGTGCGTCGAACGCGAACGATAAGTGGCTTTCTATTTTTCTGTGACTAGTATTTTTTTGGTTTTTTTATTTTTCTCGCCGCGATGAAAAATCACGATAAAAGAACACGGAAATGTCACGTGTTTATCGGAATATCAACAGGATTTGTGCACACGGGCGTGCAACGATCGACGAAACAGTACTGATTGTCAATCGAGTCCTCGGTAAAGCGACCGGCTTCGCGAGCCGGAGGATAGAAGCCTGGAGGAGGCAAACCGGCCTGGAGAAGGAGAAGGAACAGGAGATGGAGGGAGTATTCTCGCAACAAGGGAAGTAGAAACCCAAGGCTGTTTCGAAGGAGGTGTACCATAGACTTAACCTCTTACGAGACTTTCTGTTAGACCAACTGAAATACCGACCATATCAAAATTAGAGGGTTTATTATGCCCTCTACAACTTGGCGCGGTAAGTTCGACAATTATATTTATAACAATCAATTACAGCCGATTTGCAAGCTGTATCGATACAACTGTACAAGAGTGATCGAATAAATATGTACAATTAATACGATTAATACAGTTTCAAGGTTTATCGTTGAATTAACACTGGAACTACCAAAGTGGTCAAAATGACACATTCGTAATTTTTTTACAGAATCTTTATAAATTAACTACGGTGCCTTTGACCAGATTTTTCGCGATTTTCTATTAAAAATATAGATAAACTTTTGTCCGAATTGCATTACATATTATTTTATATACCTTCCACTTTGATTTCTTCGGTAGAAATAAGTATACTTTAATCGTCGGTAGTTCTAGTGTTAAACGAGACGACACAAGACTTGATATTAAGCCTTAGCAGATTTGTTAAGATCGATCCGCGTGATCTGTCTCTCTCGAGAAAAATAATCTCACTTCTTACGAATTCCAAATCTGATCGTGTCGATTCTGAGCCGATACAACGGACCACGCTTTACACGAGATTCGCTGTTGGCAGGAAGCCTGACGCGTTTTCCCGTATCTATTTTGTACTTCTGAATCATACGGTCAATTTGGATATTAATATTGCGCGATACGCAATCTCGAATAACGTACGGTAATGGTCCCAACTAATTAATCAATTCTACGAAAGAGTTATAGCAATACGTGTTTAAAACAAAGTATCTTAACTCTTTGCGTATTACGCCGAATAAACGTTGTTACGTATGTACAGTCCAAGTTAGTGATTACTTTCGTTAACCGGTATTCCCATTGAATCCGTAGTTACTTACTTATGTATTGTTCCCAGCGTGCGTGTCTTTGAATCGTTGCCAAACGAACCGGTGTAATCGGCGATACGGGTCTCATAATGTCGGTCATATCGTTGTATTTTAAACGATGCGACATCGAATCGAACGATCTGATATTTAATTAGGATTCGATATGTCTGTGAAGAATGCAATAAAAAGTTGAAACTCTAAAGATACGTTTACACCGATTTTTATTGACGAATCTCGGATCAACCTATTCGTGTCTGACGGTCACTAGATACTGATTTTTGATGTAACTTACGAGCAGAGAAATACAAACACGAAGAAGGAACGACGACGATTACGAGGTCGCGATTTGACCAGAGAAAATGTTAAAAATAAATCTTCTCCCTTGCCAATTACGTTTACTATAAACCTCGAGTGGAATGAAGCATCCAAAACGATATCTCTTGTCGCGACGCTACGAGCGTACGGATAAACATTCGTCTGGTAGATATTATACATATACGTATAACGATGATAGCGTCTTGATAGGTCAAATAATATAATTCAATGGAATCGTGTTACAATTGACATGGCTGTAGAAACATATCGGAATGAAACGAAATCATTCGGTACCACTTTAATTATCGTCACGTGCAAGTATCGAAGGTAACGAGCTCCCGAGAAAATGATCGATAAAAGCCACGTACAATATGTATACGTGCTGCGAGACCAGATGAAACTAGCAGCACGTGTTTCTCGGACCGCGCATACAGAATCTGTGTTACGTGAATTCATCTCCTCCTTCCTTTGTCCCTGTTCTTTTCCCTCCCTCTTTTCAACCTTGTTATTGTCCATCTTTGTTGCTCACCTTAGTTTACGCACGATGCTTATAGACGAACGTTTTCACCTAGATTCGTGACGACAAACTTTCCAAAAATAGCATCGGCTACCTATCCTTTTCCCGCCGTTTTCTCCCGCTGTTTTGAATTTTACTCCGAAGAGCAATGTCTTTCGATTGATATTCACGAATTTTTTCACAATTTCAAGCATAAAAATGATAAATTACCATGCAAATGGAACCTAACCCGAACCTGCTCGAACGGTTATTTACGTCAACCGTAAGCGTAGGAAGTTCAATTACGCGCTGTCGTGCTTCATATGGGTATGCGTGGATCAAGCCAAGGTTCGATCAAGGAAGAGATGCCTACGCATATATCGGATCGTTACATGATCTTTGATGCGACGGTATGCACGATAAATAACTGCAATTTCCTGCATCTCTAAAAAAAGAGTTTTCAATAGCTGATGGATCGCAACAGTAAGCGTGTAGGAATGCATATTGATATAAATAACAACCTTTACATTTCTCTTTATCGTATAGATTTCTTGCAAAGTAGTACAAAAAAAAAAAACAATCGATACGTGTAAATTATTGAATTAAATCTTCATGCTTATCAAAAATGAGAATTTATTATAAATATAACTAATCAACGTTTTTAAATTTTCACGTTAGAAACTGGAAGAAAATTTGAAGAGTTGATAATCATCGATGACATAACGACAAAAATGTTGTCGATAAAATTCATCTGCTGTACCGATAAAATAGCACCTTAGTTCCAGCATGACCGGATAGATGACACCGCTTAATAAAATCGGCACAGTATTTTTAATTCAAACTTCCTTCGATACGTACAGAGATCAACTACCACATTCTTTTATAGATTTCCATAAAAAGATCGTCCGTAAATAATGACTTCAACAATTATTTCAGAAAATTTAGTGTCAAGGCGACCCACATTGTAGGTGAAAGGTATTCCAAAAAAAAAAAAAAAAATGATGCGAACTGTTGCATCATGAGTCATCCTTTCGACGGAATCAAATATATATTTTAAAAATAATTTAAATCCTCCCTATTCTTCGCGTGTCTTTCAAAAAATATATTTTTTCTAATCGTAAGGATAAAATTGAGTGTATATTTCTCTACCTTTTGAATCAGCTACTTTGTACGTTAACCTTTGAAAATATGCCAAATATACATTTTCGCCAGCGGTTCAAGACCACTATAAATCTCTTAAAGCACGAAATAGAAAATTCGGGAAGAAAAACGTACGAATAAAATTAATCGATCATTTTACTACTTCGTTGAATTGTTGAAAATTTTCAACCGAAAAATTGAATTGCTCAATTATGCATTTTAATGAAAGAATTTATGATCTCCGAAACTAATTTATTCGTTTCGAAACGTTTTAACGTGCGTTACGAACCGACGAAAAAAGATTCCATCGCGGGCAATTGAGCTTAATTTAAAAGTCCGCATTATGTTATCGCGCACAGTTACGTGAATGCAAAGCAACGCGTGTGCAGATACTGACACTAGATCGATATAACAATTAATGCTTCAACACTAATTCTATGAATGAAAGCATATTGAGAATAACTTTTAATTCGTATTACCGATCGGAGTATTCCAATTGCGTATGCAAAGAGGTCGCATATGCGCGTACGCACCCGCGATCGTCGCAAATAATTTTACAATGTCTGCATTATTTTAAAGCTACGCTAAGACTGATAAAAAAAACCACGATGAACTTTGATAAAAAAATTAAAGACCAAAAGAAATATCGACTCACATCCTGGTGGTGAACCCTTTTTAATGGTGATTTTATAGGGTTGATAAATAGCACTCGGTTCTATTTTTCCGTACATCGTTCGATCCATTGCCATTATTATTATTATTATTATTATTATTATTATTTTTATTATTTTTATTATTTTTATTATTTTTTTATTTTTTTTATAACGCAGCACTTTAAAATACAATCACACTAATTTTGATAAACTTTTTTTACGTGGGATCACATTGGATCACGAATTCATTCCTTACACGTATAAATATGTATACTATCATGTAGCACTTTTACCGCGGTAATGCTTCTCTTCACTATCGCGAACAACCAAGCTGTGTACTACTGTGTAGACGATCGATTCATGGTGGGGATGATGCACACACCAAACGACCACTTGTTGAATGCCGTCTGCGAATTTATTCTTATAAGTTCGCGAATAAGTGGATAGACAATTTGTAAGAAAGAAAGAAAGAAAGAAAAAAAGAAAAAAAAAAGAACAGAAAGATGAATAGTAGTTACGGCCAATCAATCGTTCTTCCAATTAGACTTTTCATCGTTTCACGCGCACGTTTAAATGCACTGCTACGATGAGTGAACATAGATTTTATTTGCATGTACGACGTACTACTGAAACTTTGTACAAAAAGCAAAATAAATATGTTTTTTTTATCGTCAATGATCGAGGTATTAATTCTCCGTGAATAGACCGAATTTGACCAAGGGAAAATGAGAAGTTCAAATGTTGAAGTGTATTTCAGGCGCTCGCCCGCACTCGCGACATCCATCCTCTCCCCGCAACGCCACAAGAGGACAACGGCGCTGTGAAATACACTAAAAATACGTAGAATCTTTGGCACAACTCGGGACACATTTGCGACATTACGTAGATTTTCTCAAATCTCTTCCGGCAGAACGTACCACGTGCGACCATGCGTATTTCTCTAATTTTAAAAATCTTTTAACTTATAGAAATAATTGAAAATTGTAATTTTATTATGTACTACGAATATAAAGATGATTACATAATAATTACAGTAACATACTCTTCGGATAAGAACCGATCGAATTAATTAACACCAATTATACAAACAAAACTTAAAACTTTAAAGATTATATAAACTTATTGCAATCGCGTACGATTAGAACAAAAGTATGGTTAAAATTGAATTGATTACATAAATGCAATGATGGTATCGAACAAGTTTAAGAAACGTGTTTAAATTATAAAGAAATTTTTAATCGAACGCGTATCAATTAACCATACTATTAGGGATGAGCTTGCGTGCAATCCATTTAACAATGACGCAACGAAATGTTACCATGGAAATTGAGATAATAGTTACGTGATTATACTTTTGTTGTTTTTCACAATTTTACGACGTGCCATCTACATATTTTGTAACTAATTCCAGTGCTAATTAATTTTAAACTAAAATACTCTGTAGGTATACGGTATGATATACGTAATCATGTTACTTTGATCACAAAAAATAAAACGAGTTATTAATATATATTTTTCAGATTTATAAATATATCTAAGTAGTAATAAAACTAGAGAAGAAAGAAAGCTGAATTAAAATTGACACTTTTTTTGTGTTTAAATAAATTATAATTCATTTTTATTTTTTTATTTTTCCAGCAGTTTATACGAGTAATATTTGTTCATATATAAATAGCACGTTATGAAGCAACTTATAGATAAGCATAATATCGATTTGTCGATATTATGTTTGGAAAATTAAAAATAAAAATCAAGAGAATAATATAGTAATTTTTATAATTTTGAATTTCATAAAATGAAAAATAAAGTCTAAACCTAATAAAAATACGAACGGTACGCATGGTTGAATGATAATATATTTCGAAAATTTTATTGATATAATATTTCTGACAACCCGATTGATACAAATTTGAGGTTATCTTATGATTTGCGTATGTAAAATTCAGCTTACTCACCTAAATCATCCATGTTTAATATATATTAATCCTGTTGATATTACTGCACAAATTACACTCAGTCCTTAATAATTTCAAATTAAAACTATGACGGAATGCGTTAAAACTGAATGCTCAATTCACTCCTTTCAGTTGGGCAAAGCAAACATCAAACATGGAGAATCCAGTCTTCAATGTAAAATCTCCAACATTTACTTTGTCTAACCTTTAAACGATCGAACATATTTTAATCACATATGAATAGTACGTTCAAATATAACTTTTATTACGACGAAGCAACTATTTATAATATAAATGTACAAAATATTAATTTTTGTTACATTTTTTATTTACTCGTATGTAGATTACATTCTTTTTCACATATTTTATACATCAGAACAGGGACAACAAAAATATATAAATGATGGTTTATCATTCTGTATAATCATAAAAATAATTTACGTTCGGTATACAAAACTTCGAATAATTTATACTTGTACATCTTCTTTTATAATTTATATGTATAATTACCAAGAAGAAAAATCACCAAATGAATTTATTACATTTTTTTTCCTTTTAACTGCAGGTACTATACTTGACTCTTCTTTTTCCATCCTGCAAGTAAAATTGATGGTTAATACTATTCCAAAAATTTGTAAATACGCAATTATACGTGTAATGCGATTTTACTTGTCTTCTTCTTTGTCAGGTTTTATGTATTTTCCTACACCTGATCGATATACTTTTAACACATCACTCTTTCCTGTTTTATTGTCTGATTTACTTTTCGCAGCTTCTTTAGCCAAACGTTCAACTTCGATTGCACGTTCAACAGCTAATTGTTCGTCCGCTTCTTGAAAAGGATCGACAAACACTTGAGCTTTTTGTATCACTATATCTTCTACGGGTCTGTCTTTGTTATCTACTTCGATCTTCTCGATAGCATTTAACGTTTCTAATCCACCTACTATTTTTCCAAAGACAGTGTGTTTGCGATCTAAATGTCTGCACGATCGAAACGTGATAAAACTGTAATTAAATAAAACACTGTTAAAAATGTATTTGTAAATAAATAAAAATGTGTAATAAAATGTATACAATTGCGATCCATTAGTATTTGGTCCAGAATTTGCCATTGATAAAATTCCTCTTCCCTGATGAACTAAATTTGGTTTGAATTCATCTTCAAATATTGTACCCCAAATAGATGTTCCTCCATTACCAGTGTTTGTCGGATCACCTCCTTGGATCTGAATAGATTAATATAAACATTTTTACTGTTTATCAATTTTTTATCCAAAGCGTTCATATATTTACCATAAAATTTCGTATAGACCTATGAAATTTTGTTCCATCGTAGTAACCATCTTGACAATGTTTTATAAAATTTTCACAAGTTTTTGGAACAAGATCGCAATGAAGCTCTAGATTTAAAGCTCCAAAATTTGTGACTAATCTTACGTATCCTGGAAAAATAGTTAAGCGAAAGCAATTAAGTGAAAACATAAAGACGCATATAGCAGTAATTGCTTGCCTTTTTTTTTAACTCTTTCATATCTCACTAAATCTTCCGCGATAACTGCTGCTTGATGCGTAGTTTCTGTTGGCATCACGGTTGACGTAAAACCAGCCGCAACTGCACCAGTGGAGTAATGTGCCTATACATAAAAGTCTTTGCATTTAAACGTCATATTTTGTTAAGATAGTGTAAAAACACTGATTTTAATATACAAACTGCATTAAATTTATCTGCTTTTGGTTTAGAAACTTCTTGTTTAACTTCGGTTTTTTTATAATCTCTATCTAATTCAGCTAATATTTCTTTCGTTTCCATAGATACAGTTTTCAGTTTCGCATTAGGGTTATTACGTTCCTTTATCGTTTCTGAAACAATTTCAACCTTTCGATATGCATAAAGCTGTTATTGGAATAAATTAAAATCTAATCTTTGAAATGTAAAATATTACCTTCATCTTCGACTTTTATATTATTTTTAATATGATGAAAAGTAGATAAATTGAATTTCATCGCATTGTTCGGATCTTGTATCGTAATAATATCCTTTCGCGTGAAAGACTGATCGTTTATTAAATCTTTCCAATTACGCGTCTTTATGTTTAACTGTTCCACTGCCTAAGAAGATACTGTTATAACAAACTATTGTAAATAAGTATTTTTGAAAATTCAATATTATTTTTATTGTTACCTCGTGCGAAAATACATTTCCAGTTGCTTTAATAGCAATAATATGAGAATGTTTGGTAAATAGTTTAAAAAGAACCGGACAATGATAGCATCCTTCTGCATTTTTGTAAAAGTTAAGTTTTATTAAAGTTTTTGGATCTAACGGTTTTCCCGTAACAGGATTATGTTTGTATCTTTTTATATATTCTAATATTGCTTCTAATTCAAAGATGTTTCCTTGCGGATCGCAATAAGGATGTTGAAAAGGCTGTAAAGTTAAACAACAGTGATCATAAGGTAAGCGACGAAATGTTGTATCTTCGCTTGCTTCGGAGCTTCCAGATTTTTTTCCACCGTACAGTGTTGTCCATTCTGTATATGTTAAATACCTGTAAAAATAACAAATGCAAATAATTTAACCTAAGAAATGTAAAATTTACAATTTCATAACCTAAATAAGATTTCAGAGAATCTTACATTTTATCTTTTTGATGCTGACGTTTACCCATTGTGATTTGTGCTATCGACTAACTATCTTCGAAAAAGAATTATAATACTTATAATTAATTAATTCAATAATATTTCTCAATTATTTAATATATAATTATTTTCACTTTGACATAGATTGCACTATTGTAATTCACAATGATAATATTTATATCGTGAACTTTTTCTCTTCCAAGATTGGCCAACCTGGTAAAACAACTGTTCGCTATCTTGAATTTTTATACGCGTGTCCAACCATTGCACCATAGAATATTTTGTGTCGTATACTTGCACATGCGATTAAAATTGATACGACAGAGTTGGGTTTGAGTAGATTGAGATTTGAAATTTTTTAATAAAAATCTATAGAAATGTCCAAAATATTAAAAAAGGGGATTAAATTGAAGAAGATATTACCAAAGGTAGATCATTCTTCACCTTTGCGGGTAATAGTTCCTGCGGGAATGGCAACTGCTAAACCACCACTAGGATCACAACTTGGACAGGTTAAAGAAACTTGTCATCTGAGTTTTGTACCTTTTTATGGCATGGCATAATAAATGTGCTTTGTTTAAGTTTCAAGAAAGGTACATACTTTTCATACGTATTTAACAGACCGGTGTTATTATTTTCAGAGAAATATTGATATAGCAAGTTTTTGCAAAGAGTTCAACGAAAGGACAGAAAATATTAAGAAGGGTATACCTCTACCTTGTCGTGTTAAAGTGAAACTTAATGGAACTTTTGATTTAGTAATTCACAATCCACCGGCAACATTTTTCTTGAAACAAGCAGCTGGAATTCGAAAAGGAAAAACAACCAAAGGTGAATTAAATTTTCCCAAAATATAAAAGTGTCGATTGCGTAGATACGCATAAACATATAATGTTTGATGTATATTTTAGGAGAAGTAGCAGGAAAGATAACGTTCAAGCATTTATATGAAATTGCACGCGTTAAATCAGAAGATCCACCTTTAGCATTATTAACATTACAACAGGTTTGTCAAATGCTTGTTGGTATAGCTAGAACTTGTGGCATTGAAATTGTACGTACATTGGATCCGGAAGAACATGCCGCATTTATGAAACAGAGGGAAGAAAATCTGAATAAATTCATAGAAGAATTAGAATTATCTAAAACGATTAAAGTACTTAGGACAGTTTGAACTGTTACATAATAATTAATTCACAGTATATGTTAAATAAAAATAAAGTAGTTTATTTAAATATACCTTTTCTTTCTTCACGAATTTACCCCATTTAATCTTCTAGGCATATTTGTAACCACGCAATCTGTAAAGTTTGGTTTTGAAAAATACAATTGTAAAGTTGATAAGATAGGAGTGCGAAAGAACCGCGTAAAATTATACGATAGTTTAGTATTTGATAAAACCTAAAATTGTTTTGTAAAATCAAATCTTTTGCAAACGATATTAATCAATAGGTTTAAATATTATCAAGTTGTTCTCTCGATATGATATCTGTTATATTTTCAAAATAGATTACTTTTCAACTTTCATAATTTTATAGTTTGAGGATTGAAGAATAGTATATCGATGCGTTAATATCGAATTAATCGTTTGACAGTTATTAGCTGACTTCAGAGCAATTTGGTGACGTTCTACTGAAAGATGGCGGTGATGAGTACGCCATGTTTTTTGTGATGTTCGCGCATTAGGCAAATTTTTTGAGAATTGTAATCCGTATAAGCAAAATGGCTGATGATGATCCATGGTTATTGAAAGAAGACGGTTATTTAAATGTGGATACAGAGTGTAAAAGTATAATCTATCATGCTAATCTAAATGTGTTACTAATTACTACTAGCAGTGCGCAAGTATACGTATTTGATGTCAACTCAGGAGTAATTTTGCAAAAAAGTTCTTTATCCGGTAAGCATTGTAGTTCATTTATACACGATAAAGAAGAATTTGGTACCGATAAGAAATCATTTCGTTATAAATTTTTTTAATTATTTATTTGTAATGTTCAATCACGCCTCATGGTCAAGGTCGTATACGTGTATAAAACGTCAGGCGTGACTAAAGTTTTTCTCATTTCATCGTTTTTTAATAATGCAATCAATGTAATCAATGTTTTTATTGTTAGTCAACTTTTTACGATTGATTTTCATCGTTTAAGATGTTGCTCGATTCTTACAGTCACTCGACTTAAACTGTTTGTCTCAAACTGTCCCTATTATTGTTTCATTTGTAATTATGGTTTTTCTGGAAAATATATTTTTACTATTTGTCGTCGAAGTCTAATTTTTATAAAAAGTTTATCAATTTTTACGTAATAATAATCTTTACGAATGTAAATATCATAGGATACTTATCATTAGCTTAGTATCCTTGAGTTTCTATTGTTCTCTATTAATATTTTTAAATATATTTATAATAAACAAAATAATCTTTATTTATATAACGTATGTTAATAAACTAAGGCATCCTAGTATAATAATTTTTATCCTTGTAGGAAAATTAAATGGAAAACTTCAAGGTACATATTTATCAAATGGTATAGATAAAATATTATATACAGATGGAAGAGGAATCGGAGTACGTAGTGATTATAATAGTGTACTCCTTTTGGACACACTTTTACAAACACCTGTTTCAAGAAGCGAAGATATTGTAAAATTAGAATTATTGTTTTCCGAAGCTACTTTGTTATATCAATGTCTACGATACGTAGAGCTACCAGGCGTAGACCATGTGCAAGAAGTAAAAGAAGAATTAATAAGTAAAACTTTTGTAGCAGAAGCAAATCAAAAAAAGGGAATCAAAGCTCAAAAAGTAAGTATAACGAATAAGTATACGAAATAATGTTAAGCTGCTCGATGAACTTCAAATATATTTGGGTATTTATCTATTTTATTCGCAACAGTGGAACACGGTGTGTTTGGAATTACCGCATGGTTCTCTGAAACTTGTGTGCTCAGGATTAGTAACGGAATTGAAAAGATTAAATCGACATATTCCAGCATTGCCAATTGCTTCTGCCATTAATGAACGATTAAATGGCCTACTGCCAGGCCTGCCGTTAGAAGGAGGTCCTGCTGAAAAAGCATTAATGTTTAGCGAAGCAACGCGTCGAGATACTTTTTCTAAATGGCCACACATGAATTACAAGTATAAAGTTTAAATCATTACTATTTGTTGGATAATAGTTTAATAAATATATATTACGTACATTTTGTTCTTTAGGTGGGCTTTGCCCGATCAAATGGCTCAGGCTGGTTTTTATCACCAACCGAATGCAACAGGTGACGATAGGATAATGTGCTTTACGTGCAATGTCTGTTTAGTTTGTTGGGAACCAACGGATGAACCTTGGTCAGAGCATGAACGTCATTCTCCGGCATGCCCATTTGTAAAAGGAGAATACACACAAAATGTTCCTTTGTCTGTTATCCTTGCCACTGCGCCTGCACGCGAGGCAGGAGACACCGTAGATGTGATTAGCACTACAAATGTCAGTGGCCTTGTAGCTACAGCTTCCAGCGGTGGTTTTATTAATGTCTGGAATGTAACGAATCAATTAAAGGTGAATGTTTAGTAATACGTGTAAATTGATACTTTTTAAGAAAGTAGTTTTATATATAATTTATTTCTTACAGAGAGAAGTATCATTTTATGTGGCTCCTATAGACCAGGAAATAAACAACAAAGATTCTATTCAGTTTGGTTCTACGAGAAACTTGTCGTCATACTTAAGAACACTTAATTCAGAAGCAGATCCTCTTTCTGATTATAAACATTCAGCTTCTCATAAAGTACAAGTCACAGCACTGTCTGTAGTTGGTCCTCCCCCGTTTCAGAACAGTGAAGCAAAAACGTCTGATTCCACGTTTATACCTGTAGAGACAGACTCTAAAATCAGGCCATGTGTAGCGTGTGCTGTTACCGTGACGGTTAATAATCCATCTCAGTTAAGGACTTTAGAGAACGTGTGGGCTGCTTCAACGGACTTAGCTTCGTCGTCGTCCCTTGTTCGTGCAATGAACAGTGTAAATAGTGCTGCCAGTGATACTTTAGATATAATGAAGGTAGCAGGTGATAAGTATACACCGTCGAGATTGCACTATTTAGTATTTTATGATTTCCATCATAAAACTGCATCGATACAACCAATCAAAGAAGATAATACAAAGGATTCTAAAGCCAAGAAGACATTGTCCGGAACAGGTACTAGCGCTAGTTCAAACGGGGAACGTCAAGAAAATTTATATCAAGAATTTTTGGTTGGTAAATTTTTTTATGAAGTTCCAGTAATAGAGGATGTAGATTCAGATGTAGTGGGTCCACATTTTGATGGTATTTATCCAACATCTGCTCTTACCGCATCATCTTCCAATGGGATTTATTCAAACCCAATTGGTATTACAGTACCTCCGACGTCAAGTTCGTTCGATGCAAATTTTAATCCTATTAATGGTTCAGAACATTTTGCATCAACATCTGATTTGACAAGCGTGAACAAAAAGAGTCTGGATGCTATGATAATAACAAAGACTGAACCAGTTGTTGTAAAAACTTTACCTATCGAAGCTCCCGATTCTGTTAAAATTACATGTATCGAGCCCTCTAAAGATGGAAGACATTTGTATGTTGCTATGTGTCCTATAACAGATAACACAGATTTATTGATTTCAAATAATAATCAAATGGATATTGACGAAGATAGTGAATTTTTTCCTCAGAAAGGTTATGTGTATTGGGACCATAATGATACACAATCTGATAGACTAATAAACGGCAAAATACACGAAGAGAAAAATAATACGAATACCATATTATTTGTGTATGCTTTGGATTTTTCGGGACAAGTAGTAAAGGTGTTTTCTGAACCAGTAGCAAAACGAGAACTGTCCGCGGATGAAGCTCCCGTTGAACATGTATTTTTACCTCTTCAAGAAAAAAACAAATCTACACTATCCGGCGAAAATTCCAGCAGGAGTTCTACAACTAATTCTAGTACATCAGAACCCGTTGGACAAGTGGCTTTAGTATGCAGAGATGGTATTATCAGAGTATTGAATTTAAATTCATTGAAAACTGTTACTGAAGCAAGAATAGAAGGGAAAAAATTTGTTTCCGCAACCTACTGTAACAGTAAGTTTTGATATTTATTTGTATTTTTTATAACAGTTTATATTTCTTTCGTAATACAATTCCTTTCAGGTTTAGAGAGATTGTGTGCTTGTACAAGCGAGGGTGGACTACATTTTTTTATTACTACAGACGAAGAGGATAGTATGGAAGATAAGGAAGATATCGAGGATATTAATATGATGACAACCGAAGAAAATAGTAATAAAACTACATTTCCGAGCACGTCATCGTCATCCACTTATCAGTAAGATTAAAGATAATATTAAAATAATCGTTGAAATAAAATATTTTAAAACATCGGTAAGTAAAACTTTATATATTTTCAGAGATCAGTTAATTGCGCACAAATTAAATTTCTCGTATTCGGATTTACGTGCTCTTTACGAGCTTACACGATTTGACCATCATTCTCCCGCATACGGTGCTACCGTACCTCCTTGTTGGAATGAAATGATGCAAGCTCAAAGACAGCGTCGCCATCCACAACATTTCCATCAATCGGAAGATCAACATCATACTCGAACGTGGCGGTTACACAATGAGCGGTATACATTAACTCCTTCGAAACTATTCATTTTATTTCATGCTTTATTATTCTTAATTACTTCAAACTTGTAACGTAGGACTACTTGGGACGAGCACATATTTGAATTAACTCTCCCTCGAAGTGCAGCTGGAAATATTGGTCACGTAGATGTGCGGTTTAATTTGCAATCAATTTGCCAAGAATTACCATCTATTCAAATTACTCTATTAAAACAGAATATTAAAAGAATCGGCCATCACGAATCCTTGTTAACTCCTGTGGATGAAAGAATAGATTTTAATATAGGTAATGAACAGAAGGGAGAAAATCCTGTAGTCACAGAGGAGTTTCAGCGACAACATAATACAGAAATTTTATGCGGCCCGATTGATTTACATCGCAGTTTAGATTTCTCTTGGCGTTCTGGTTGTGTTACACTAACCAGTCCAAAATTGTTTCGATCTAAAGCCAGGACGCTTCTTGTTCACATTAAGGCTCTAATCGATCCTACGAAAGATAGCGTGAGTACTTAACTAAATTGTATATTGAAATTTATACGTAACACGAATGATAGATATTATTTTTTCATTTTTAGACAACGGCAAAGTCGAAGACAAATTCATCCGATAACAAACATCCTACGTTTAAAAAGTTAAGAATAGTCGAAGTACGTCGATTCGTAGAAGGTGCAAATAGTAAGAAATTAGACGGTTACATCGGTAAATAATTCTATCAATTACATCATGGTACACGATTTCCGATCCATACGGCTTATTTTTCTTTTTTTACCATTTTAGGTTGCGATTGGATTTATGAGATATCAATTACCGTTCGAACGGTATATCCTACTAATATATCGCATGAAAGGGCGCAGCGATGTGCTATGTTAGAGTCTAAAAATTGCTTTGAAAATTTATTAAGCGTAGCTTGTTTGGAGACATCTGATAAGTAAGAATAAGTTTTACAACAGAAATGATAAACAGAAATACTTTATATTTATTATGCAAAAATACGTTACAGTATATTTGAATGTTATAGGTCTCCCATTGCACAATCACTTGCTTTAGATATTCTTGTATGGATCGCCTCTATTAGATTAACGAGGTTACGTAGCGATCAAAATAATGCCGAAATAAAATCTTTTCAATTGGAAACAATTCGTTCAGTGCAGGCGCGGCTATTTAGTTTATTAAGAACTTGTCTTTTGCATGCTGGTCGGAGTATAGCGCACAAGTGTATAAAATTAATTATGCTTTGTAACATGTAAGTTAATCGTCTAATATGGTCTAATATGGTCTAATAATATTCAAGTTACGCAATTAGTAACAGTCAGAATGTAAAATTCATTCTGTTATGAATTACTTTCAGTGGTTTTTATAATTTAGAAGATCCACCATCTCAATCTTTCGATGACGCTTTGGTGTCTGTTTTGGTAACATTGTTACCATCGATAGTAGAGGTTGAGTGGGCTGGTTCATTGCGGTGGTTGCAATTGTTAATTAACAGAATTTTACTACGAGATAGAAATCATAGTATTGCTCAACAATGTATTTCTCTAATACAACAAATAGCTGCTGAAATATCGAATCGAGTGAATCCTTATCATTTATTACTCGCGACGAGGTACGATTGTGTTTCTAAACCTAATATAATATATTTTATCACAGTTCTTTCATACAACATCAACAGAACTTACCAATTTTTCCAGATTTGGTTTGTATAATTCTCCATTTGAGACCGAACTGTTCGACTTGGAATCGCCGATGCCTCCCAAATACAGTCCAATACCTCCTACATTTTTGTCAGCTGTAACTAACGAACAGACGGGACCGTCGACTGCTTCATCAAGTTCCATATATTCTCAGGATGCTATTGACTTGAGGGACCTACTTACTCTGCCTAAATTTGTGGTGTCTAGCAAGTTGAAGGCTTTATGCGCTAATCACAATATGAAAGGACTTCTAGAGGTAATTTATTGATATTGTGAAAAACCATGATATCTGAATAGTACTTGATAACAAGATTTATCATAGACATTATAAAAGTATATAAATATTGTAAAAACGTAGGTTGAGCCACTTCACTTTACTTGTCTTGCTGCTTCTGACGGTACCAAGATGGAGAAAATTGACCCATGCACGAATACGAGTAATATTGGAGCGCCTCTTTACGATAGTACAGCTACAAACAACAATGGCGTACCTGACATCAAAACCATTCATCACACTTACGTAAGTTTTCGCGAACTCTCGGTTCTTTTTATATTAATGTAACAACAGTACCTCCATCCTTTCTGTTCTCCTTTTTCTGTTAGACTATTAATCTGAACGATTTCATGAAGCATGCAATTATTTTATATTAGACGTAAATGTGTGACAGTACTCACATTGGCAAAAACAAATAAAAATTTGTATCTACAAAACAACACGGTAAAATAGAACAGGCAGTTGAACAGTTTCTGGTATTTAATTAAAACAGTTAAAGATGTTACAGTCATTTAGCGTTGTGCACTAAAATATAAATGGTATAGATGTTTTTTCAAGTAGAGGAAACATAATCCAGATAGAAATCATTCTACATTGTAGAACTTGGATGCTGGATCGCTAGGAGCAGATGTTCAGGCTAAGCCAACATCTATGTTAAGCGATCTACTTAGTCTATGTACGGGAAGAATATTAAAGAAGCCAGCTCCACAACTGATATTCACACCTGATGATCAATCAGACTGTGATGAAGCTAATGATATGTCTGTTAATAATCAGACATGGCATAATACACAAAATGACATGCCTAATTCACGTATATTAAGTTCTACTGTAACGAAAGAAAAGTCGTCCGTACAAAATATCAATACTACTGTAAACAAAGTTGAAGACAGCAATTCTAAAAAGGTAGATCATATAGATGAGAAGTTGCACCTTTTACTTTCTGTTTCTCAGTTTCTCAGTTTCTCAGTTTCTCAGTTTCTCAGTTAGATTTCCTGTCGTTACCATGAATTTTTATAGCTCGATTAATATCCTGTTTGTAACTGATTTTATATGATTTCGTTAATACATATGTCGGATTACAAAGCTAGATACACAAATACGTAAATTGCATGACAGCCTTAGGATACCATGCATTTAATATCGATGCCATTGTAATATCATTTTATCATATTGCACATCTTACCATTTAAATTATCTACAAGATTTATCAAACATAGGTGTGATATAAAATTTATCTAATTATACAGGTCTTATTGTATCGAATGATTTATTTTAAATTCAATGCACGAACAAATATTTCAATGATAAGAAACTGCCTATATCTACTTCCATGATTTAATTTCTCAAGTGCAACATTTTATTTTACACATCGGATTCGTCGATTTAATGAAATGAAATATGTAGAATTTGTTTTTATTCAATGCTTTTAGTGTTACACGTGTAAGTGTGACGTATACGTTTCTTTCTATGTTACGAAATTTTGGGTAATAGTTTAGCAATAATGTGTGGAAAAGAAAAAAAAAAAAAAAAAAAATAAATATCTATTATACACATCTAGAAGTGTAAAAGAGACAGAGTGTGACGTGTACGTTTCTTTCTATGTTACGAAATATTGGGTAATAGTTTAGCAATAATGGGTGGAAAAAAAAAAAAAAATAAATATCTATTATACACATCTAGAAGTGTAAAAGAGACAGAGTGTGACGTGTACGTTTCTTTCTATGTTACGAAATATTGGGTAATAGTTTAGCAATAATGGGTGGAAAAAAAAAAAAAAATAAATATCTATTATACACATCTAGAAGTGTAAAAGAGACAGAGTGTGACGTGTACGTTTCTTTCTATGTTACGAAATATTGGGTAATAGTTTAGCAATAATGGGTGGAAAAAAAAAAAAAAATAAATATCTATTATACACATCTAGAAGTGTAAAAGAGACAGAGTGTGACGTGTACGTTTCTTTCTATGTTACGAAATATTGGGTAATAGTTTAGCAATAATGGGTGGAAAAAAAAAAAAAAATAAATATCTATTATACACATCTAGAAGTGTAAAAGAGACAGAGTGTGACGTGTACGTTTCTTTCTATGTTACGAAATATTGGGTAATAGTTTAGCAATAATGGGTGGAAAAAAAAAAAAAAATAAATATCTATTATACACATCTAGAAGTGTAAAAGAGACAGAGTGTGACGTGTACGTTTCTTTCTATGTTACGAAATATTGGGTAATAGTTTAGCAATAATGGGTGGAAAAAAAAAAAAAAATAAATATCTATTATACACATCTAGAAGTGTAAAAGAGACAGAGTGTGACGTGTACGTTTCTTTCTATGTTACGAAATATTGGGTAATAGTTTAGCAATAATGGGTGGAAAAAAAAAAAAAAATAAATATCTATTATACACATCTAGAAGTGTAAAAGAGACAGAGTGTGACGTGTACGTTTCTTTCTATGTTACGAAATATTGGGTAATAGTTTAGCAATAATGGGTGGAAAAAAAAAAAAAAATAAATATCTATTATACACATCTAGAAGTGTAAAAGAGACAGAGTGTGACGTGTACGTTTCTTTCTATGTTACGAAATATTGGGTAATAGTTTAGCAATAATGGGTGGAAAAAAAAAAAAAAATAAATATCTATTATACACATCTAGAAGTGTAAAAGAGACAGAGTGTGACGTGTACGTTTCTTTCTATGTTACGAAATATTGGGTAATAGTTTAGCAATAATGGGTGGAAAAAAAAAAAAAAATAAATATCTATTATACACATCTAGAAGTGTAAAAGAGACAGAGTGTGACGTGTACGTTTCTTTCTATGTTACGAAATATTGGGTAATAGTTTAGCAATAATGGGTGGAAAAAAAAAAAAAAATAAATATCTATTATACACATCTAGAAGTGTAAAAGAGACAGAGTGTGACGTGTACGTTTCTTTCTATGTTACGAAATATTGGGTAATAGTTTAGCAATAATGGGTGGAAAAAAAAAAAAAAATAAATATCTATTATACACATCTAGAAGTGTAAAAGAGACAGAGTGTGACGTGTACGTTTCTTTCTATGTTACGAAATATTGGGTAATAGTTTAGCAATAATGGGTGGAAAAAAAAAAAAAAATAAATATCTATTATACACATCTAGAAGTGTAAAAGAGACAGAGTGTGACGTGTACGTTTCTTTCTATGTTACGAAATATTGGGTAATAGTTTAGCAATAATGTGTGGAAAAGAAAAAAAAAAAAAAAAAAAATAAATAAATAAATAAATAGATAAATAAATAAATAAAACATTTGTCATGAGACAGTATGGAAAGAAGAAATGAATTTTACAAAGCGATACACGAAAGGAAAGAAAGACTGACTTTACCCAAATTTCTAATTTTTCGAAACATTCAACTTTAAAGTATTGTTTTGTAGAATGAAATAATTTATTTTTGCATTTTCATGTATTTGTTTGAATGATTATGATCCATTTCATAAAGAAGTAGAAGTGAAGTAGATGTTTAATGATTGCTAAAAAAAAGTATTATTAAAGAAGTAATATGTTTTACCTGTATACATTGCAGCGAAAAGATGTTACATTTCCATGGGGAAGACTACTATGTTGGCCACCTCAACAAGCATTGGTGGTCGATCGAATGCATTCTGGAGCACGCCGTTTTGTCATCCTTGATTTTGGATCACCTGTATTACTCACAGACTTGATTATTCCCCGCTGCAGTGATTTAGCGTCATTATCTATAGATATATGGACAAAAAGGGAAGAAGTTGACGGTACACGGCTTATTGTAGCTGGTGATATCAAAAATAGATCTTTGGTTGTATGTGATCTTCAACCACCACCTGTTTGTAGATATCTAAAGGTATTTAATGATATATATTTTCATTGTGATAATATTGCAAGCTTATTTTGTATATTACTAGAAAACTACTTTCCTTTTAGATTACTATCATTGGTCGGTACGGACTGCCTCCTACTATGTGTAAAATACCGTTAGGAATTTTTTATGGACACATGATGGTTTTACCCGGAGAAGATTATGCGGAATTAAATAATAGTTCATCGACTTTTGACAACACCTTTGATTCTAGTGTACAAGCTACTATCAATACACAATGCAATATTTTGTCAGCTCTTGCGGAAGATGTGCAATGCAGGTATTTACAGTATATTTATTTGAAAGTATAAGTTTTACCTAATACATCTGGTATATCTTATTATTATTAATATTAATTTATTTTTTTTATTCATTTAGATTTAGCCTAGCTACTGAAAAACTAAAAAGCCTATTGGATCCACTGTTGTGTTCAGAAACTACTAATGTTATGCACATGCAGCATTATCTTTCATTTAGTAAAATACCTAATGAAAATAAAGAGCAACCATCTGCAAAAATATTAGCTACTTATCAAGTAAGTTAATGATAGTGAATTAAAATTATCGATTATTGATAGCCTAATTACATTGTGTTACATATTTCAGGAATGTATAATGTTTCAACATCAGCTAAATGTTGTACGTGGTGTGTGGAGACGATTAGAATCATGGAAAGGTTCTCAAACAATACCAACAATGTCCTTAGCAAATGCACCTACTGATAAATTACGAGCTCTCGGAGAAACTTTACTCGATATTCTCTTGTTTGCAGTATACGAAATTGGTCCAATACCTAGCGTATGTTTCTCAATTTATTATAAGTATTCAGATTTTCATTATGATTCTTCACGATTTCCTGTATGCATATTCTTTTTTAGATACCTTTATCAATATGCGATGTCTTTACACCAACCGTTTGTGAAAAGTTTTTCCATTCGATTTGTGTCGTTACACCAGCTCCGCGCTTACAATTACAAGCTGTTGCGCTTCTAACGCGTATGGCTGGTCATCAACCTTGGTGGGGTAATTTCTTGTCTAATGTTTTAATCAATCTTTATTCGTCATCGTCTACGCACATATTTCCACAAGACAGGTATGATATAATTTTTTTTAGCTCTTTAGTAAAATTTCAAAGTGTTTGAAACGAAAATTCTTTTTCTAATTTTTAGAGTATTTATTTTACTAACACTTCTCGGACGTAAATCTCTGATTGCTGGAGTTAATAGGTCTTCCGTGATAGATGCGATGGTTCGTACGTTAGGCAAATTATTGGCACCGTTATCAAACGCTCAAATATCCGATACAAATCATTTGGACATAACACTTATTGGCTGGGTACTGCTTTTTTTGTCAGTATGTTTAGATACTATAGCCATCCCACCTTCTTGCTTAGAAGGAAATAACGACAAACGTAGAAAACAAGGTACTACATGTACATAATAGTTATGTTATATAAAGAGTAAAAATACTAGAATTTTAAAGTCTAATTACGATAAAAATTCGTTTAAAAGGTTTATTATCTCGCTGGGAGTTTATTCAAGGAGAATCTGCGATGCAAAGGAAATATGGTAATGCTAGTCGTTCTCCAGCTTCTTGTAGTTATCGTAAAAAAATACAGAAACAGTTAATGCATCACAAGCAACAGCTTCAAGAATTGGAGCAAGCAAAAAAAGCATTCCATACGTCATCGCAGGTATGGAATTATCCTTTTTCTATTTTATACTAATAAATGGAGCGAACATTAAAAAAAAAAGCTTAATGTATTACACGGATTTTATAGGGATGGGCTAATCTTTCATCGCATACCGCTTCGTTATGTAGTAAAATGAAAGCAACGTTCTTTAAAAAACCATTAAACCAAAATTCTGCCAAGTATTTGAAAGATATTCTTAGTATTCGTAAAAATTTTGACACGCAAAACACTTCTCGCAATTCGCAACCGCAAGCAACCGCAAGGTGTGTAATAAACATTTTTTTGCACAACATTGACCAGCTTTCGACGTGTTTTAACGTTTTCTATTTTATAAGTTCTAGCAAATCGGAAGCAACAGATTCGGATGCTGAATATATATCTAATTTATCACATCAACATGTTCTGCCTGTGGCACGTGGACTTATCGCTCTTATTTTATATAATTCTGCTAATGTGGATATGTTTCTGCTGGCTTGCAAGGTTTGTAAATTTGATTCAAAAGTATTACATTATTAGCTTGTAAATATATTTAATGATTTTTAGTCAATGCTTTTTATAAGATTCACCATTTTAACTGTTGTATCGTGTGTCATATAGGTAGTCGCTAGACTAGTGATATCAACACGTCCTGCAATTAGCTTGTGCGAACTTATGAGTGAAGAACAGCTCCTAAAATTAGTCAGGTTGGCAACGGGTACTTCTGACGCAGCCTGGTCTTCGCATGCGGTCTCGTGCCTTTTGCAGGACTTATTAGAAGGCGGAAAATTGATACCAAAAACGTGTTCTACCCATGAAGGAAGTCCTTCTGAAGAAACTTTTGAATCTCTTGCTACGGAAAAAGGTCGATCACCAGAAGAAGAATATGGTGGCATTGCTGAAACAAGCAGTACTGTTGTTGCACTTGGTAATGATGAAGGATTTGCAGAAGGTGAAGGAGAAGAAGATGCTCAAGATAGTATAGTGGTTCCATCGGCAGGTGCTTCAACATCAAAATCTAATGGATTTTTGCCTTCCCTTTTGGAGTCTGATGACAGTGAACTCGAAGACTTCTTAGATGACATTTTGGAACGTGGTAGAAATATGTTGAAGAAAGGTCATTCATTACCTAATAATGTGGATATTTCTGGGTACGTCGTATATAGTACATGTACACGCTTCAAATGTAATTTAATTATACACAGCATTAATTATATAATTTTATAGGATCTCAATGGATGCAAGATTGGAATACGGGGTCGAAATGGGAATAGAGATATCATTGAGGATATTTTCTATGTTCAGCATGTATAATTTACCTTATAGTATAAGTACCATGATACACGTAAGTTGATCTTTATGTTTGCTTCTCTCATTATTTGGGTGAAATCTATGTTTATCTTTCGTGTAAAAGGTTCCAACAGAATCAAACCGATATCCCCAACAGTCGACGTCGAAAGCTGAACCTAATTGGAACGAGAGGAATCAAGATATTTGGAATTCACCCGATACAAGTTCTTCGAGTTTAATAATGTTAACAAGATGCTTTGACAAAATATTTACAGAATTATATTTACAGGTACGTAGCATTAATTGAAAAGAGAATAGTATTCATACAGTTTTTTTTATAAATTCATAATATATTAAAAATTACTTCTATTCCGCAACAGAGTGCGGGAATAAATCTGGAACTTATTCTTCAGTTTTGGTTAACCTTGAATATAGATGCTTCTTCAGAACAATCCAGTTCCTCAAATCAGTTTCATCCTTCACTTTCACCTGTTATTCCATTGAGTTCAACAGCTATTTCAAGTCTTATATCTGCATTATCATGGTAAATATAAAATTCTAAATATAATTTATTTAAAAATGTTTGAACAATTAAAGTCGAAAACAATAATTTATAGGCACCCAGGTGTTTCTTTACGAGCTTGGTGCCTTGCTCTTCAGTGTTTGACTCTAGCAAGCAATCAGCCACTACAGATAGATTCTGCAGAAGCTGGAAACAGTAGACAACCACTAGATGGTATTTTCGGTGGTATGGCTGGATGCATTGTGAAAGAACGCAACATGGGTTCTATGCTTTTACGTTTACTTTCTGGCAGTGGATTAAATGTTAACGCTATGGATAAACAATATATTATGGTGTGCTTACAACCTTTGTCAAGTACTAGATATTTTATAATAATCTATAACTTTTTATTTTAATACGTGGTTTTTTAGGCTGGACCTACCGTTTGTCAAGCGTTACAAGATTTTTTAGTTAGATTAAAGATGAGATGCGATGTAATTATACATGGTAGCATTTTAGGACATGCATTAAAAGAACTCTTATTGTGGGTAATATATCAACTTGTACAACCTGGTGGAGCGCTTTCTGCGAGAAGAGGACCTTTAGATGCACAGTACAAACTTATGACATCATTAACGAATTTAAATTTTGCTAATACCGACTTAGGAACTGCAATGAGTATAACAGAATGCGTCGGTGTATTAGTTTCTACTTACGTTAGGGGTTCTGGAGGTAATTTTATAAACTGTTGTAAAGTATTATATCGCTAAATTGTTGGACAGTTGCTTATTTAATTTTTTGTTTTTTTCGCAACAGTTGGAGCTCAATGCGGTAGTACCGTTGATTTAGCAAATTCATCTGGTGGATTTGGAGGTTTGTTTGCTTGTGTATTTGGTGGAGATACCAGACAAGGTCGTCCAGCTTCGTGGGATACTTTAGTTGTAGCTCTTATTAAATTGGTATGCCGACTTATCGAAACACCTTTACCAGAGGTATGTACATATCATTGTTTAAAATACTCTGTATTGAGTAAATCTTGACAGCTTTTATATTTTCAGACTTACATAGGTCGATCCGATAGCTCAATGAGGATCGATCTTTCTGAGACCAATCTTGATGTAGCAACTGATATCGGTGATACTCAAATAAAAGTAAATATTTCACAAACAGATGAAAGTAAAGTTGCAGAGCAACAATCTTCGTCTCGTATGCAACAATGTACATCTAATAAACCTCGTGTACGATATGTTGCAGATACCGGTATGTATAAAAATGTAGTGATATTTTTTCAAATAAACATTAACTAATGAACTTTCATTATTTCTAGTTTTGCAACACGAACCTACCATGATGCGACTGCTAGGAGCTCTTGGCCATAGTACTGGTTCATCTCTAGCTATGCTTTTAGGCGAGAGTGCTGGAGCAGGAACAGCAACTGAACTTGGCGATCCTGCTTCAATACCGGATGCTACATTCCAACTTTTGACTACTCTTACTAAAAATGCAAGCAATCGCACTTTAGTTCTCAATCCACTTTATCAATATCTCTCTTCGTGTAAGAATTATTATTTAGAATTATTATTTCTAGCTTTTAAGGTATATAAATTAAAAAATTTTTATATTTTATACCTTATTTTTCAGCATGTGGACAAAGAGAGTTAGATCGTCAATTGGGTGTTATGCAATTGTCCGAGCCTCTTCTTTGGTATATTCTAAGGGTTTTAGATAACGAAGTATCACTGGCAATGTTTACAGCAATGGGTGGTGTAAAAGTATTTTGTGAAAATTTGGTAAAGTCGAGTAATAATGGTAGCGCTAACTCTACTTCACCTGGTGTGATTGCATTAGTAATGGAACATCTTTCGAATGTTCCTAACGTCCTACCAGTTGCTTCCTCGAGTAGTAAGAAGTCTATGAATACATTGGAGACTTACGAAGATGGATTATTAAACTTTGCTCCTTTGGGTACAATATCTTGGTTAAATCCTACTGCACAACCAGCAGATGTTCTCATACAAAATTCAACACCACATAAACGGGCAAGGACGGCCGCGTGGTTATATCATTGTTACCCTGATGAAGCATGGGTTGATCTTACGATTACTTTACCTTGTGCTATATTATTAAGAAAAGTGGAGTTGCAACCACATCTTACGTCTCTAGCTAGTAAGATATATAAACACTGATATTTTGTTACCGGTAACACAATGCGAATATAAACGACAACAGTGTATATTCTACTTCAACATGTTTTCTGTGAATATTTTACAGCATGTCCATCAGCTGTAGCTATTGAAGTATCAAGGGAGGGTAATAGTCCTCTAACACCCGTTTGTCCACCGATGCCTACAGCAGGCTTGACATTTATACGCATCACTTTATCTCAACCAGAAGTGGCAACGTCTGTACTCGTGCGATTGTACAAACCACGTGACTCGACAAACATAAGTTTAAGTCAGATCAGATTATTAGGTACGACAGCATTTGGCGAAATAAAAACGAGTCATGATACGATAGATGAAGAACAACTTACTAAAACAAGGTAATTTTTTGGCGATTATAAATAGCCTTCTATGTTCATAGATAAAGGGTTTTTATTATATTCACTGTGGAAGTGAACTTCTATGGATCTGAATATCCAAACACAATTTTTATAATGTATCTGTACAGCTTGGGTTGGTTGCGATTACTGCATCAGTGTTTATCCGTGAGCACGTTGAACAGCAATCTCGCTGTTAAAGTGCTTAATTCTGCCGCTTCAGTTGAAGGACTGGTCGAGGCATGTTGTAACCTTTTGTTACTCCCAGCACCGTCTCTTTTTACTCCCAATTTGGAGAGGGTTCTATTGCAATTAGGCTTACATTCTCGAGAGCTTGGACTTCGTCTCATTGGTCTTTTACTCAACAACAGGTCTACTTCTTTCTTTCAAGGTACTGCTTTTTGTTTTGCGAACCGTTTTTATTTCTTTTTTATTTAAAATTATTAAACTTACTTTTCTGAATTTACGAAGAATTGAAATTCATCTTGTTCAATTCTACAGGCGCTGTGACTACGCAAGAAACGTCGACCGTTCAATTGGTTGTTGAATTGCTTCAGCAACTATGTTCCATTCAAGATTCTTGTACGGAAGCTCGGATGATCGCAGTGCTTTCGTGGCTTCATGCATCAGCTGTAAATGGAATCTCCCTATCTACTAATGGTCCTAATGTTATTAATCCACCTGCTGTATATGTTCATTGCGTGTCTTCCATTATATGGGAAGCTCATCAACAGCAAAATCTTAATTACGATTTACAAGCTTTATTGACCGATGAATTGTTCCAGTAAGCTACTCGTTTTCTTTCTTTTTTCTCTCCTTTTCATTTCATTTAATAGATTTTTAATACAAACCATGTTTCTAATAGCGCTCTGTATCAGTGGACCTTGATTTTGGGAACGGGTTCAGCTTTAAAACAGGCAATTGATTCTGCTCTTTGCGCGTTTTGTTACGTGAGACCAACATTGTTCCCGTTGCTTCTTCAAAGAGTACAAATCTTGGTACCGAATATGGCGACAGATCATTCTGCATCTATATCGGATGACCGTAAAGAAAGAGAAGGACAAACAGATGATAGAAAGAGCGAATTTAATGGCGAAGAATGGTACTATCGTTACGTGTTATCAGAATACAAACGATTAAATTTAACAGAAGGACAGTTGCTTACCGTGGCTGCAGCTGCTCGGTCTCCACCAGGTATTCAGCAACTGATTGATTCCGGACTACCTGCATTGTTGACGGTGTTGATTATCGGTAAGCGATTGCCTTATTATAAAGTGATCATCTTAGAAAGATTCGATTTCCTAAAGAATTAATTTGTTGCGTAGATTTTTGTAATTTGGAAAATACACGACGAGAGCAACCGCAAAGTAGACGGATGTCTGCGGAAAATAGTTGCCAGAGTAATACTTTGGGAGGTTTAACGGATAATGATAAAGCTGGCGAAACTTCCATGGACACGAATAATGATTTTGGTAAGTATGTTCTTCGAAAATTGTAATTTTTACATGGTTTACAGTCGTTACAGACAAAATTAGAGTGATTATTATTTAGGTGGACTATGTATGACGGAGCCAGAAAGTATAGCAATGGTGCTAGAATTTTTAACACTCGTGTGTTCGGAAGGTAGAATGCGCGACTGGCTTGGAAAAGAGGGACGTGGATTTTGGTTACCTCTACTTTCTCTTCTTAGTAATCGACCTATAGAAAATCCATCTTTGTCTTCTATGAGGTAAAATTATATTTTACTGCCGCATTTTACTTTAGGCATTTTACAAAAATGTCAGACAAACTGTATATTAAAAAATTTGTTTCACCTTTTAGATGTTCTAAAACAAGTATCTCGTATGCATCATTGGAAAGTGCAATCATTAAATTTTTATCTAGATGTTGTTGGTGTCACCTCGAGAATCAAAAGTTGTTAGCTGAGTTATTGACCGATGTCATTTCTCAACAACGAACAACTTCCAGTAAGCGATGATTTCATTAGTTTCAATTAAGATATTTCTCATTTCATGTACTATAAAATATTTATCGAACAGATATGCGCTATCTACATGGGATTTCGGGTTTCACTAGACGATTGATTTTGCAATTATTACTAGAAGGTGAAAAAGTATTAGTGTCCGTAACTTCCGATTCACCTATGAAAGTTTCAAACACTGCAGCCAATTATAGTATGCTGTCTATGCCTCCACATCCAGCTCATCCACTCGGTCATTATCATCAATTGTTGTATATGTCTACTCAATCAACCGTGGCGGATATATTGCAGCAAGTATCTGGTAAGTTTATTTTTCTTTAAGTGGTCATAATTATGTACGCGATACAATTACAATTGAATTTTCATATTTGTCCATAAAGGTACTTGGCTTTTTCTATTGTTGCCAAATACGTATAAAGGTAATGAAACTGGAACGAATAATAATCGCTCCAGAGAGCTTTGGGAGTCTGGTATGACTATTATAGTAGATACTCTTAGCGTTGCTGCTGGAAATACAGCGAAAGACAAAAGGGCTAAAGAAGCATCTAATAGGTCACAAGCTCGTGGTCCTGGCGTAAGAAAGTCGCGAATGAATTCCGGTAAGTCAGTTACTGTGAAACGTTACACTACGCGTTATGTAGAATGGAAAGGCAATAAAATTGATCAAATTAAAATTTCGTTTCAATAGACGGAGCGGCGAGCACTAGTAAAACATCGAGTAACAATGTTCAACAAAATCCTAACAGTTCTGCCGATCAACAATATTTGATACATTCGTCACGTCCCAATACTCCTTTACCACCGCAATTGACTATTGCTCAGCTTTTGGCTATTGCCGAAGATAGTGGAATATCGTTGTCAGAACCATGTTTGCATCTTATGCTACGTCAACGTAACAAAGATTCGAAAGGTATGTATTGAGTAAAATTACGTTTAATCGAAGAGGCGTTTATCAATAATTTAGTTCATCTTTCAGAGGACATAACGAAACAAAACGACAGCGAGTTATTAAATTATAGGAGCATTGAAAGTTCGTTGGGTGTGTTCAGTGCGGGTGGTGGTTTGGCAGTATTAGCTACACATTTACCGCTGGTGTATCCAGATTCTAGACCACCACCTGTAACATTACCCTCTCCGGAACAAACATACGAGGAATGGATCGAAGTTGGTGACGATGCTTGCGAAATTCTAGAAGAAGGTGGAAACAATTCTTCTCCGTGGGCGTCGTCTCCAGCTGCTTACGTGCCACCACATTCCCTTGCCGCTTTTGGGTTGTTTCTAAGACTTCCAGGCTACGCGGAAGTATTGTTAAGAGATCGTAAACGAGCACAGTGTTTATTACGGCTTGCTTTAGGCGTTTCAGACGACGGTGAAGGTGGTGATGTTTTAACGTCACCTTTGGCCTCATTGCTACCAACTTTGCCATTCCAAGTTTTAAAGCAATTACTCGATGCTACGCCTGCGACCACCGACGATGGCCTTCTTTTACGCAAAACGACCATCGAAGTAGGCGCCATGTTATTGTTATTGAATTGCTTAGCCGTATTTACGCATCAGACAACTCAGAACGAATGCACGGAGCAAAAAGCAACGGGCAATCAAGGCGAAGCAGGACGTAGCGACGATAATTCGCATTTATATTGGGCGAAGGGTACTGGATTTGGTACCGGCTCTACACAACAGTCGTGGAATGTCGAACAAGCATTGATGCGACAGAAATCCGAGGAAGAACATGTTACAGTATTATTGCAAGTTTTAGCAAGTTACATTGGTTCTGGTGGACAAACGCAAAGAGAACTGCCAGCATCTTTTCCTGATCTATTAGCTAGGTCGTGTCTACTTCCAGCCTTGTCTTCGTATTTGAGGAACGACTCGGTGTTAGATATGGCAAGGCACATTCCTTTGTATCGAGCAGTACTGCAACTGCTCAGAGCTATGGCTCTTTCGAATCAGTTAGCTACGCTCTTGCTACCGAGAAGCGGGAAGTCTGGTGAACCGTCTGTCGTATCGCTCTTATCAAGTATGAGGATTTGCGTGGACACGTACGTTCACAAAATTAATCGTACCAGGAGTAACAAATCGAAGACGTTGTTCAAGTATCCAGACGATACTGAACAGGACGAAGGTTTAGCAACATTGATTCCTGACATTCAAGAGAGTGCTACTATCGTGCAAAATGCTACCTCCAGATTGTCAGGAATTGAAGAAGATCTACCTGGTCCCAGCCCCACGGCTCCAGAATTACTTCTGCGCTCTATCGAACAACGATACATAGAAGTTATGAAAAATTTACAATTTGGTAAGATTATACAGTCCTAAGATTTATTTATGATCCTTTAAATACTTCCATTATTTTAGATTAATATGTTACACGCAATTGTAGATACGTTCGAAATGATTACCGAGAATTCAGATGCTGGTGGTTATAAGTTTGCTGTCTCGTATCATTTCGAGTCTACTATGAGGGCAGCTGGCGAAAGAAGCCACCCTGCCAGGGTCAAGAGATTAGCGCAAGAAGCTGTTACACTTTCCACAGCGTTGCCATTGTCGTATAGTAGTAGCGTCTTCGTTAGGTGCGACGCGGATAGATTAGACGTAATGAAGGTACTTTAAACGATAAAAACAATTAAAATAACAAAGATGATAAATGTATTTCCTTTTTGGTATTAATGCGAATAAAATTTCTGTTTTTAGGTACTCATAACAGGGCCGGCAGAGACACCATACGCGAACGGATGTTTCGAGTTTGACGTATATTTTCCTCCGGACTATCCTAACAGTCCAATGTTAATAAATTTAGAAACTACTGGTCGTCATACCGTGCGATTCAATCCAAACCTCTACAACGATGGTAAAGTCTGCTTGAGCGTACTGAACACCTGGCATGGTCGCCCTGAGGAAAAATGGAATGCACACACTAGTAGTTTCCTGCAGGCAAGCGTTAAAGTTAACAAACTACAATTAAAGTTTGTCTGTTAAGTAGTTAATTAAGAATTTTCTTTTTTTTTTTTTTTTTTAAATATCAACATAGGTCTTAGTATCGATACAGTCACTGATCTTGGTATCAGAGCCTTATTTCAACGAACCAGGATATGAACGGTCACGAGGTACAACGAGCGGAGCTCAATCTAGTCAAGAGTATAACGCGAACATTTGTCAAGCTACCGCTAAGTGGGCGATGCTTGATCAAATTCGTAATCCATGCCCTTGTTTCAAAGAGGTAATTATATTTAATATTCATGTTATGAGAAAATTTAATAACTTTCATGTTTGTGTAAAAAATTAATGATCAAAAATTTAACAGGTTATACACACTCACTTCTGGATAAAGAGACACGAAATTGTTGCACAATTAGAAGGATGGATCATGGATATGGAATTGCACGGATCAGATCGTAGATTTGGTCGCACACTCTCTCTAAATGCATTAGCTTTAAGGGTAAATAGATACTTTGACGTATTCTCTATTTTTAATTCGCGTATCTTTGAACGATATGTCGCAATTGTTTTTTATTATTTTTCAGAGACACTACAGTTTGCTGAGGGAAGAGTTGAGTAAACTACCGACTCCCGAAGGTTTAGAGGATCTGGTAGAACCACTCGCATCTCCGGGCTCGCCGATCGAATTATCCGGCACTCCTGGCACTCCAATCACCCCGCCAACGTCGACGGTTCCCTTAACGAGTACACTTTCCACATCAATTAGTAATTCTGTTGGTTCCATCAGCAACGCCAGTGCTAGTAATCACGTTCACCATGATATCGATACGGACGTTGAGATGGAGAAGATGGTTTCAAAAGTGTGTGAATAGCTAAAGGATGTTAATAGACATTGTTGAACATTTTGAAAAGTCTATATTGTTTGTGTTGTGACGGACAAATCACGGACTGACCGAAGATGAAAGGAAATCCTAGTATGTGGTCAAATTTCAGTTGATTGACAGATTATTAGGTGAATGAAAGATCACTGTATTTTTTCGTTAACTACGTAACGATATCGATGGAATGAGAAGAATCCGGAAAGAACGAAGAAGAGTAAACGTAGGCGCGCGCGCGCGCGCGCGTGTAATATGCATGGGTGAGAGATTCGAAAGTGCGAAGAATGAAAAGTATGACGAATGCGTGTAAAGGAGAGAAAGAGAAAAGAATGGAGAGACTGAACCGGTAAAAGAGGGAAAGTGTCAGAAATATCGAACGATTAAAAATCTGGTATGAATGTGACAAACTTGTATGTAGTAGGTACATACTCTTTGTGGCTACTGCTATGCTATATGTACGCTGCATTCTACTACTTCATATTACTATAAGTAACAACTGTTATTCAATATTTATTATACGTGTTCCTCGTTTACGTAGCCGGTAACCTCCCCCTTCCCATTAGCAATGCGACTGAATTTAAACGACGTACCACGTGCCAGCAAACGAGACGATTTTGATAACGAGCGTGAAACAATGTGGAACAATGATACGAAATTTATTTATCAAAGAACGGCTACGGATATTATGGAAACGAACAAAAAGTCGCTCATAAATGCGAGCGATACGTATTTACGCAATGTAATTTTACACGAGTCGAATCATTTATGTCCGGCTGTCGCTTTTCCGTTGGTATGTTTAGTTTCGTTTGTCGTTGCTACCCATTGTATTTTTTCCTTACAAATCGTCTCAACCGTTTAGCTCAACATCGCATTGCATTCGATTTGCAAGTAAAAAACGATGCAGAAAATTGCTCCATAATGCATGACGCAGTTAGCACTTGATACGTATGCGCAGTGTGATTTAATATTTATCGTGCCTGTATCGATTACGGTCCGCACTATATTTTTTACCGGAATCGTATATTTTTCAACACCGAATTCTTTTCGACGATTTCATTGAAGAACAACAAGACCAAGTTTTATCGAGCAGCTTTTGTTAAAAAAGAAGAAGAAAAAAGAAAAAAGAAAAAAGAAAAAAAAAGAAAAAGAAAAAAAAATTAATTGAGATTCGCATCGGAGCGACGATACATTTTTCTTCTCTTCAAAGCATTCTTTTTCGTTTTTATCCTTATTTTAATCTTTTTCGTCTCTTTTTTTTAACGACTTAAAGCGAAAACAAAGGGAAAAAGGATCGTATCAGATCCGATACTTTCTCGTAGATAAAAAAGAGTTATTCCAACATTCGGATGATCCGAAACACTGTTACATTTGATATGATAATTAACAAAAACCGACGATCGCGTTATCGAAGACGCAGCAATCCACCAAGGCATCGCGATTTGATCACAAAATGCAATCACGATCGGATTCCTGCTCGTATAATTAGTATTGTCCCGTTCTCTATCAGCGAATAATTACGATTAGTTGTAAAATTACTGGTCGAATTGTGCCACCAGTATCGATGATCGTTCTTTCTGTAAATAATCGTCACACGAATAATTATACTGCATTACAAGTAAATGTTTGTAATTCCGAAGTAACTGGATAAAATGCTCCAATGTAACGTATACTATTGCATGGATTCCTAAGTAATGAACGAAGTGAAACAAAACACGTAAGTTGATGTACGTGACAGGAGAACGTGTTAATAGTTATTTATAATAAACGATTATTATCACGCTATTTTCAACTATTATTCACATTGTTTCCTCGATCGTTTATGCAGTATCCTGAATCTAATCCAAACCTAAATATTTTTAGATCGTTATATTTTTTCTTTTATGGAACAGCAAAATTTATTCGATCATTTCCCGTCGGCGATATACGTTGGCCATTTTGCAAACCCTCCTCCAGGTACAAACTTCGTTTGATTTATGTTGAAATTTCTCGCTGCGAAATTACAAAAATCGAGAGTTTTCTGATCAATTCGCGTTCCAATTTGTCAGAGGAATCTATACTGGTCGGTGTCGAAGAGGAAAATGATTTCCCGCTTTCGTTTGTACGCTGGTGCAGTTTCCACATATTGTCCTTTTTATTGGAATATTAAATTTTTTGAAATTTCACAAAACTGCAGAACGCACGAATCTGTTCCACACAGGGAAGTTATAACTGCGAGCTAAAATTTATACAAATTTGCACCTTTCCCCCCAATATTTTTCGAGTTCAATCTTTTACAGCACAATTGTGTCTCAATTACAGAACAATTGATAATCGATACCAATTTATTTGAACTAATTTTTTAAAGTTTTCCAAAAGATTTATTGAAAAATTAAATAGAATCGTTTTTCAAACAAACGCATTGTGAGAATTGACGATGAATTTTATATAAAATTAATGGTCACGTATTTGATCGATACCAATTCGTCGAGAGAAAGGTACAAAAAATGGAAAAAAGCGTATGATGGAGCGTACGTACGCGTGTACTGGGATGGATTTGATTTATAACGTTTCTCGTCATAATGCGGCATGATATTCCATTGGTAACGCGAGGCCGAAACGAACATAGCAGTTTATACGTTAAAGGATGCCACGTGCAGTTTGGGTTCGCGGTAGACAGGAAGGCGTAGCGTGTACGGGGTATATTCGCGTCTGCTCGAGTGCGTGCCACCAAGCAGATTCGCACAATTAAATCAGTGCCGGGAGCACACCCATCGCTGAACGCACCATCGCACATCCGTAATCATTTTAGCATACTTCGTTTCACGTCACTACTGTCGACCAGACTTGTTTCGTTGCGTCTGTCGTTCTTCCAGCCGCTGTCTAGCCCCGGATGTTGCGTTATCGTTCAACTGTTGGGCGAGAAATGAAAACGTTTACACATACGAAGTTGAAAGAACGAAGGAACAAGTTCTGAACTTACTGAAATTAGTTAGTTTGTTGGTAATATTTGGTTGATAAGTTATTAGAAAGAATCGAAAGTGTGGAAATTCTATCGGGAAAGTGTTGACGCGACGCACAATGCAGGGGGATCGCGTTAAACGCGGTAGGTGCGTTTTGAAAAGCCGTCATCGCAGAGTGATCGAGTAGTAGACGCGACCCCGCCGGTGTCAGATGCAGCTGCGTCGTTAATTGTCCATCAGCGTTACTCCATCCTTGTTCCCACTCGACGACGTTTCGTCCGTTTTAATCGATGTTCCGTGTTTCCAATTAGAAAACGACGAGATTCGGTAAAACGCCTATTGAGAGCGTAAAGATCTGCGGATCGAACAATAATTTCTTAAACTATCCTAGATCGTTCTATCGGGACGTTCTGTTGCAATGTAAAACGTAATTGGTAGCAATGCTACTTATTTATTTATTTATTTATTTTTCGCTGAACAAAGCAACGTTCGAGAATGGTAGTTCGTACAGATTTTTGAGTACAAATTACTTGGCTAAATTATTTAAATTCTTCGTTATTCTTCGAATTACGTTGTACGGTTTAATCGCACGCGACAATGGAGTTGAAAAGAGTTGGGAGGGGGAAACTGAGATTAACGACACGCCGGAATTTTTACTAATCGGATGCCTTCCTGAAATTCCTAATGAAGCGGTTCCGATGAAACGATCTCGTCAGCTAAAATCGAGGTTTCCCGCGATGTTTTATCTTAAATCGATCTTCGAATTGGGAAGAATCGACTGAACACAGGAAGAAACGAAGAAAAGAGAGAAAACGAACAAAAGGACCAAGAGGACAGGGTCGAAACAAGGGAGAGAATTTTTTTTTTCGACTCAAAGAGTTGATTGTTCGCGTTAGAGCTTATTTCGACAAATTTTAATCGATTCGTTGTAATGCATAATTACGTATAAAAATATGATCGATGGAGAGATTGGTTGAAATGCAGAAGATAGACCACGGTAGAATATTTGAGTTGCAGTCAGCCGACGAACGTAAACTTTTGAATAGTCTTGGAGCGGAATTAATAACGATACATTTTATTGGCGTTTCGCTCTGATAAGTAAACAATTGTCCCGTAAATATCTGTTTTACGCTGGAAACGTGTCCCTCTTCCTCTCCTCGCCTCGCTGGCGTCGAACACGTTTCGTGTTTAACGTTCCTGAACGTCGCGGAAATTTAAAAGCGATAAGCATCATTGTGCGAGCGAAATTTACCACGAATAAGGTCTGTAAATATTGCGCTGCAAAAGTATCCTGGCATTTTATCCTATAAAACGGACTTTTTTCCTACACACGCATTTCGGCATCGAATGGAAATCGATGCATCTGTTTGAAGATGTTCCATCGATCACGAGGCACAGATATCTCTGGTACGGTGATCATTTCCCTGGACTCGGTGCGAATCAATTGACGCGAAGAAAAGGAGCGGATCGGTGGAACGGAAAATATCCTTGGAGGATACGAAGGGTGTCGTACCAAAGGGATGATGTATCATGGGACATTAAAGGTGTTCAAGCCGAGGCGAGAAGTCGTGCTGGTTGGAAGAAAAAGAAGCGGCACGAAGAAGAAGAATGAAGGTTCGTGGAAGACAGTAGCGGGAGAAAAGAAGAATCGATCCTCTGTTTCTTTTTTACCTAACTACCTACCAACCCTTCTTTATTCTTTTCTTTTCCATCTGTCTCTGTCCTTCTTTCATTTTTTATTCGACCATTCGACTTCCTCCCTTCCACCCATCACCGAGGCTTTTCCCTCGTAATCTCGCGACACATCAGACTTATTGCTCGACTTTTCACGCATAACCCCTTCCTCCTAGTGTCGAGAAAAAATTTACGCTTTTTCATCTCACGACTGACCGGTGGAGAAGAAATTCGTTTCCAGTTTTTCTTAAGGAAATCATTCGCCAGGGCTACGCATTCTCAGTTGTTACGTGGCTTGGATTAGTGTTTCTTGTTCGTCGGAACGTTACCGAGGCAAGAAACGCTGGGAACCTACGGAAAACATAGAACTTGAATTTTCCTACGCTATATATTACCTCTTTCTTGTTAGGTCCTGAGCTAACGATCAAATAAAATATAGAAGCATTCTCGAAATAAATTCTACGTTGATTCTACCTAGAAATCAACGTAGAATTATAAAGATTAAATCGAATTAAATGTGCCTAAAGAAGGAGAGACAAAATGCAGTGAGTTAGGTTCACTAATCTTCGTATTCCCTGTGTGGTAGGGTGGCAAGCCTTAATCGAGAATCGAAGGATTTGCCGGGTAGGTGGCATGGAAACGGTCCCCGGCGATGCTTGCGGTGGAAAAACAGGAGGGTGGAAACAACGAAGGCGTCGTAATGGACTTTGCGGGTGTCGATGGGCGACGGTGTTAATTGCACCGCCTCACCTAATGGCTCGAAACGTCCGCAAATGCTCCGGAGACTCGACTTTCCCGCCTACTGTCCACCGTGGAATCGAGCCTTTTAAATCGACCACTCCTGCTCGCCTTTTATCTGCCTCAGGAGGGTTCAACTTCCCTTACCGGTTCTTTTATTTTGCACGCTTTTGATGCGAGAAAAAGATGAAGCGCGATTTAAAACTAACCTAGTTATACTAATCCAATTAAACGTAGTTTGTTCTTGTATACATTGGCGAGAACTATGCCAACGGTGTGAAAGATGTTTCGAGTTCAAGTAGTAAATGTCAGTGATTAATCATACAAACGCGAGTATTTCTAGCCAGTCGGTAGTATAACCCAATAATTGGTCAGACGTAATCGATAACGATCGCCGAACCAACTTTTTTTTCCAAATTATCAAATCAATTGATTCGTAGGAATAGCTAAACGCGTTCGAAGATCGCGGAATCAAATTCTCGTGAAATATTAAAGCAACGTTTAATTAAACGTATAAATTTGACTATTTCGATATCATTGGTCAGAGAAAACGTCGTGCCAGGGATATGGTTTTTTTACGAGCGAACCGAAGGAGCCGTAAAATTTAAGGATGACGCGACGCTTGACAATTTCATTAAGATTCCCGCGCATCGTACCTTTCCGGGGGTCTCGTTAACGCCATCACTGAAAATTGCTAGTTGCACGGCACGAAGCACGCTCGAGTAATTGCATCGTCGTCGGCATTGCGACAGACGTTCTGGTCCACTCTTTGAACATCCCGAAGTTAGATGGGTCGTTAGTCGGAAGTAGAGTAACCAGAAGTTAGCCGACCCGACAAGACAGGGAACCGACGTCGCGCAGTGCGAATGCGACTCAACTTCCCTAGACGAGCTCCTTTCTTTGTTCTATCGGAGTCTCTGGTACACTCTCGTTTACTCCATTTAACGCATCGCTGGACCACGGTATCGCGTCCAAAGAGAATGCAGATGCAATCCTTACCTTGAGATACGTGTCTCTGTAATAGCCTGCAGTTTCCTCCTGTCGTCTCTGCTAAGTCTTTACTAATACCGATACCGGTAATTATTCCAGCAATTGCGGATCGTTTCCGTGCTCGTTCCAGATGGAAATTGCACTGATTCGATCTCGTTTGTTTGGCTACTTTGCCGTATAACTTTCTAAGACGAAGACATCGACAAAGTTTGCTAAACATCCATGAAAGGTAAACTTCTTCGGTGCTTCTCGATAGGGCAAATAATTCGTTGGCATAAACGAAACAGTTTGCGTAAAAGGAGTTGAGCAACGTCGCGAATTTATTTTGCATAACAAGTGAATATCTCTCGGCGAAACGTATCAAACCGAAAGAAACTAAACACGAAAGTATGAGGAGCAAACGAAGAATATGTATCCGTAGAATTTCGAGAGTTCATTGAACACGGACGAATTGTTGTACGAGAAACGAGTAACTATGGTAAGTGGCGAACGGCTTCACGCAGTCACAAACTTTTCTATTTAGTTCGAAACTCCCGGTGGAGGACGCTCCTTCCGGTTTCATAGCTTCTTTGCATTTAATGAGAATCCGTTGAATATTCAGAAACACCACGCGGCGCGTTTTCACAGATACGTTTCATACATACATTTTCTTAAAAAACTGGGTCGTCTCATCAATTTCTTAATTACCGTCCTCTAGGATCCCGTTCCCGCTTTCCTTTTTCTTCTGCAGATTATTATTCTCCAACAACGGGAATAAAAGATCGGAATAATAAATCCTGATAAGTCATTTTCAACCGAACGAGAAACGAACTTAATTCCGCGGCGCGATATCCTTTGCTTTTTCCTTTTCTTTTCCTATTTTCTTCTTTTCCTCTTCTCTTCTTCTCTTCTTCGTTCCGGGAAAAGGATAATCTGGAGAAAAATGCAAGCGCCTAGGATACACCGTTTGCTTTCTACTTTTACTCTTAAAACGAAAATATTCGTCCCTAGCGTAACGGGGAACACGTTCCGAAAGTTGGACGGATCGTCCAGACATAGGGTCGGGATAAACTGAAAGTTGTGGATAGTGGAGCTGCCGCGATAGGAGAAGTTACGTAGGAACGAAGTAACTTTGTCCTATTCTGGCCACCTCGTTTAACACACGCTGTGTGTGCTGATGTATAATTAGTTCCGTCCAATCCCCTTCTTTGACCTGTTTCAACCTAAACACCTCTGTAACTCGGACACGTTTGTGTGCACCCTCGTTGCGTGTATCCCTACCGTTCGACCATGCTTTCCCGCGTTTATTTATGCTTACACGAAAATTGCCTGAACTACGCGGTTAACACGATGGCTGGGAGACTTGTTGTAATGGTCAGTCATTAGCGCTTTTTTGTCACTTATTTTGTAAACCGAATTCGGTGCAAAAGTTTATTACGCGTACACGGTGAACGGCTCGTTTGCGACCAGCAAAAGTTGCAGAAATTTCCTAGGTGCATCGTGGGGTCGCTAACTTTTGTCGCTTGAGAACAATCTCGTTCCACGCGCTAATCTTAGGCGCGTTTGGATAGCTAGTGGTAATAGTCAGCGCTGTGTCGGACAGTAGACTATGCCTTGCAGGTAACCATACAATTAAAGGGAGAAACGGTTATCGGATGACAGTAGCATTAATTAAATTGTATCGCGAAACGTATTATCTCATAATGTAGAACGCGTTTACCAATGTACGTACTTGACTTCGCGTGGACGCAATAGTAACACTCCCGGCGATAATTGGTGGGTGCTTCTGGTTTGGCAGCTGTCCTGCGGTAACACGACGTACTCGACGTAGAAATGAATTTGCATTCTATAGTTCTCTGATATATTTGGAAAACAGGGAATTTACAATCCGTTGCGTTATATCACGTTACTAATTGCATCTGGAATTTCTCAATTATTTATCAAAATTTTTTAACCGTTCGTTAGTGATACAAATGGAAATAATTTCTGTGTCTGTTCAAGATTGGGAGAGAACATTTGTCGGTGTTTAATTGCAGACCAGCCGATGCGCATAGATGAATTTTGCGAGCGACGAAACAATGTCGAAGATTTAACAGAAATACAGGTAACTATTGTGGTCGCGATAATGGTCAGACAATGGAGAGCCGACAAATTTCAATAAATTCTGTTTGCGTGACGCGTGGTGAAAACATGACAGTTATGATATGGTTATAAAGCGATTAAAAAAGTGTCTATCTCAATGCGGTAGAATTAATCGATTATTCGCTCTCGTTGTACAGCTGCAAATTAATTCTATCCAACCGCGTAAGCTTCTGTTCAGTCGTGTAAACCAAATGGTTGATGAATCTTCCATTTTGTCCGTAACTGTCAGTTGAAAGATTATTGATACAGATAGTAAATCTATTTCGAAACAGATTTCTGTCATCAATTTCCTGAAATAGAACGATATACTTTTTTACTCGATACGATATGTTTTTTGTTTCGCTATTGTTATTTTTCACGTCGACACGATCGAAGCGTTATGTAACGTAAACGAAGTTACGAAGAATCTTCCGAGAGAACCCGAGGTGACCCTTCAAAGATGAAACCGTATATATAGCCGTTCTAGTTGTTCATTTATCGCGAATAACGCGTGCAATTATAATTTAACTTGAAAAAGTGGAAGCTTTTTTTTCCTATTTTAATTTTAACCTAGTTCCTCTTCGCAACGTCTCTGTATTCCGTTTCGTGTATCCATCCTCTCAGCGTTTTCTCTTTCTCGCTCGTGGAAAAATAATAAATCAATGTTATTGCCTTTGTCGTCCACGAAATATATTACGTTAGGAAACGAGCCGTTACTCCTTTTATTTTCTTGCAGCATATGAGCTACCTGACTGTCTTGTTCGCCGCCCTTCATCAATCTGTTCTTCCGTTCCACTTTTCCCGCACTGCCATTTTGAATATAGCGATCGTCCCGTCGCTTCGATATTAGTTCAGATTTCCGTTTCTTGTCGAATCCTTCGTGCCTACGTTGCAATTTATGGCCGAAGTTTGCGCACAATGTGCTACGTCGAATTGGAATTTCCATGTTATTATCTTTACTTCTCATTCTCCGTTCCTCCTCCATCACGATGGAATTCAAGAAAAACGCGAGCTACAACCGGTGTGAGGATTTCATCTACCACGAATTAGCGGTGAGCAAAATTTTTTGTCATTCCCATAATAAACATCGAAAATTTCCGCGAGGATCATTTATTTGCGGGCAGTGAACAAATTTTTACTTCTAACGGAAGCTCGTTCAATATAGAAATATAATTTTGTTCGATGTTATTCTTTTCAATCGAAGTATTCAAAATATACCAACGCACGCTCGAACCATGATTACTCGAGCAATTTCTAACTAATCGGGAAATGCACAATTAACCGTTGAAAATGCACATAGCTCGATAGAGATTACGGATCGGCTAATATGATGTTAAACTTTTATCGTGCTTTTAAAACGTTCTATTGCCAGCGGAAAGTTAAGCGAAATTCTCACGTGGATTCATTGCTCGGGTGTTTCCTTAATTTAATACTGGCTCAACAATTTCGAAATACAAAGCGTACCGTATTAATAATTACACTTAATTGCTTTCTAATTTTCCAACTTTACGTTCTACGATAGAAGTAGCGCTACCGTCGACTGAGAAAGGTAACCAGTGGCGCGATAGACCGCGCCAGTAGTTTCAGTAGAGGAAACTCGTCGTTGGTCGGACGAGGAAGAACCTATGCCCGCCGCGAAGCAGCCTAGGGAAACGGAGAGGGAGTTGCGATTGGTCGGAGTGGGGAGCAGGTGGTGGGAGCACGCGAGAGCCACGGAGACCTATCAGTACGCGTTCGACTGTCGCGCGTGTACGATCTAGGTATTTTTTCCTTCCCGCTCGTGGTCTTTTCGTACCGTTCACGTGTGCCAGTATATTCCTCTTTGTTTCGGGCATTTATTTTCCAAGTGGAGATGAAGTGATCGAGCTTCGACGTGCCACCAGCTGCATCTTAACGACGGAAGCATGGATCGGCGCGGCATCTTCTTCGTTTCGATCGTTTGCTTCTTCATCGCCTTTGTCGTCTCTGGTGAGTTATATTTTTATGTTATTATATTACTTTTTAACCGCGCGACGATTGTATTATCCGTTGTTTCGGAGTTTGATAAGAGGAAACGCGTATGTTGTCGTTTGAAGAAAAACTGTCCTTTAGTTATCGAAGCGTGACCATTGAGGTTAACCGAGCAAAGTTTACGGTGCGATACCGGCATGGCGTGCCTAATGTTTTCCCGAGGTACCAAAATAGCAACGATACCAGAGCGTGTTTCACTTTGTTTTGGTAAAGGATTTTGTCGGTCACGTCGATCGAAATTCGAGTCGCGCTTAAAGCTTTGTGCCCCGAAGGTGCTTTCTTGTTTTCAATCCATCGCCAATCGATTTTAATGACACGGTCATTTAATTGTTCTCTCGGAGCGAACGTAACGCGCATTAACAAAATAACAGTTTACAGCGACTCGGATAAACTGTTTTAAAAGTTGTGTGCTTCGTACCGTTTCGTTTGTCGTATAACTACGTCGCTATAATTGCTAGGATATTCGCAACGCGATGCGAGCTTTGGTACCCGGTCAATTGTACCGATAATAAAAATAATGCAAAATAATAAATAAAGTAAGATAAAAATAAAAATAATAAATATCCAAAAATGTTGACACTTTTACAAGAAATATTTACTAGACTTAGTATACTGGATATAAAAATATAATATATCAACAGGGGAGAAGATTCTTTAAATTTTGCTATAGAATCACATTTAATGCGTCGGTATTATTTAAATGAAAAGTAGAACATTCATGCTCCGATATTAATCATCATTTCATAAATGAATATATGGAAATAATTTCTCCTCTGACAGATATATTTATAGCAATATCTCATTTTAAAATCACGTTCATCGTAAATTTTAAAACCGTGTCATAGCCGGACGATTCCCGCTGTTATTGTAAAATATTAAATCGCGCAAGAGGGATTTGCCAAAAATTTACATTTTAAAATTGAAATTTTAAACGAAATATTTCTCTTTAAAAATCGTTCGCATCCTCCACCCCTGTATCAAGGATTCAATATAAAATTGGCATTATCTCTGTGGATAATCGTTAATTTTATTAATTCGGAGATCTGTATAACAAATTCCCAATAACAGCTCGGTTTCTGGCATTTTTTTCGAGTCGGTCCGTAGAAATAGGCTGTCCACGCGAGTTCGCCACAAGCGACACTCCAGTTTGACCCGTTAACTCGTAACCGTGTACGTACTCCCCTTTCCGCTCGGTTTCTTTCATCGTCGACTCGTGCCCTTTGCGTAAACAGCGCGAGGCCTGCTAGGGACGTAATTCGCTCGACAAAGTGGTGGCAAGCGGAGGCGAGCGTAGGCGAACGGAGGCAGACCAGACCGAGTCCTCTCCTCGCAACTTGGCTACAACCTCGCGGGAACCGCTGGTGCACGTGCACCCTCGACCCTCCTCCACTCTTGCGTACACGCTGGATTTAACGAACCGACGCTGTTCGCCCCTCACCCGTTCCAGATAATTATCGAGCCGGGTCTCGCAGTTGACACGTCTAAGGGTGGAAACCACTTCCGCGTTCCTCCTATCCTCCCGTTCCACCTTTTGTTTCTTCTGTCCCCGCGGATCGAGACCATCGCTGGATTATCCAGCGAGTGTTAATTTTTTCAGTATTTTAAAAGATTCGTCATTTTTTGTTAGCGAATAATTAAATTGGGAGAAGTACGTCTGAAAGCTTGAAAGAAACTTGTAACGCTTCTTGTTCTTGGTACTGAATAAAAGAATCTCTAAGAAATGGTGGAGAGAAAGGCAGAAAGATTTTAGGTGAAAGCTTTCGAAATTCTTGGTAGAATAAATCAGTTGTATCGTAAGATATAAGATATAAGAAGGAGGAAGATGGAAATACTTCGGTGGCTGTATTTCCCGAAGGTACTTAGACGTTGTCAGAGTTTGGCGAACAACAGGCCTCATTATCAGTCTCTTAAGTTACGGGACACGGAGGACCCTTCGTTAACGGTGTAAAGTAGCAATCCGAAAGGGGGCTAGGATTTTGTAGATAGTCGCGCGACCCGAAAACGTTCTTTCCTCGTCCTCCAACCAGAGGAATAAATTTACATTTTTTATCCGTAGCTACAGCTTTCACGCTGTACGTATCGTCGCGTCCGTTTGAAGGGGGATTAAAGTGTTTCCCGAGAACAAGAGGGACGGCTGTTCCATTTCGCGTAATCGCATAAATCTTCCAACGAAACGGGCTCCGGAACGGGATTAACGAATCCGGTCAATTAAATTCGTATCGTGGCGAATTTACTTTGCGCTCTGTCCGAGTTGCATCGATAAATATCGCGAGCGGATGCTTCCACTTATCGTCAACGAGTTGTACCAGTTTTGTTTGCAACATCAACTTTTGATAAGTTTGCTGGCAAATGTTCCAAATACGTCGCAAGTTCTGCTTCCTCTGATCAGCTAGGGACGCTTGAAATCTTTATATTTGCGAAGTAAGTCGTAATTAAGGTTGGTTCATCCACCTTTGACGAAACCAATGTTGGTCTTGCTGTTTGACTTGGAATACTCGAAGGTTCGGAGATTCCGAACTCTTCCAGCGAGAAGCTGACATCGCTCGATCGAACCGTTTACTTGTTGAACGTTTGATTCTCGTTCCGATGAACAATGAAGCGCGAAAGAAAACGATCTCCTACTTCTTTTTGAAACGCTTTTTCAATGCTCACCTTTACGAGATAGTTCGGGCGAACGAGAGTTTTCTCAAAGCCGAGCAGCCTCGACGATCTTACTTCAGCTCGCTGTAGGCAAGCATACCTTGAAATTATCAGGAATTGGAGCGACAAGTTTTGTAATTGGTCGATCGAGCCGTGTAGACACTCGTTGACAAAGGCACGACTGCGACTGTTCGGAAACAATACTCGCTTTCCAGAACTAATTGAGCTTAACGAGACAATAGGGACTCTCAAGATGCTTAATTATTAATCTCGTGCGTTCCACGAGAGTCTGGGTACGACGAAGAAGAGGTGCCTGTCGATTCAAAGGGAACGTTCATCGGAACACTTGAACTGTTTTTAAGTCGGTGTATCAAAGTTTCCGAGATCAATCTTCATTTTTCATGTATAATACCAAGAAAGCCAAGAAAGCCAAGAAAGCTGTGGGTGAAGGCTGGGTGAAAGCTGCGCGTAAATCTCGAGAGTTTTTAATGGAACTGGTTATGAATTCCCTGAATAGTTCCTGTTCGTATACGTAGACACTGGTGGTTTGGTTACCGGCACCAAGACCGAAAGAGTAGGTTCGTTAGATCTTAGAGCAGAGATGAAAAGAACGAATTTGGAAATGATTCCAAGGGTCGTTCTAAGAGTCAGTATCCTAGTTAATCTTCAGAGGATAATAGACTTTGAAAAGCGGTTTGAACATTAACGAGTAAAAGTTGTATCGGCGATACCAAGATTTCGATGTCGTTCTCGCACTCTGTACTCTCTCCAATCCGAGATCTAACTTCGACATAGGAAACATGAAGATGCAATTTAATTATTTCGGTTGCCGAGTGAGCGACATTGCTGCGGGACGTGCGCCACTGGTTGTCGCGTAAATTCGTAGCTACCATGAATTTCCCCAACGGCTTTGCAGCAGATCGTTTCCGATATTAATTAAGATTCGGATTAAGCCCATCTAGGCGCGTTGGATACCGTTTCCGATTGCTTCTCCTCGTAATATACGTCCTCGAAACGTTCCAAGATACCTGATTTACTTCTTTGAACGACTGGTACGCAATACTCTCTGTTTGCGTTACGTTTCTAGATTTTAGTCGAACGAAATTGCAGCAAACGTCGAAGGAATAGGATTCTGGTCGCTTTTTTCGGCGGAACGATTCGTGCGACACGAAAATCGTACGCGACGCACCGATCAATCGGTCCGTTCGCGATAAACTCGTGTTGTGCATAATGGAACGTCGTTAGTTTGTTACTAAATAACGCATTTGGATAATGAAGCGCACTCGTGCAGTTGAGCTCCGTTAATCGGATTACCGGATCACCGAGCGATTTCACTATTGGCAGTTGCATTTAATTGGCTTCGACGTGTAAAAATTGCGTCATCGACTTCTCGGATTCTCGCTTCTTGTTCGCGTTCCTCGGAAATAAATCGATCATCGAGAGAGCTTGGACCGTTTGTCGATAGTGTTGGTTCGATTGCATCCAGGCTGACTCTCGACGATTCTGCAAATATTTACGAACGCGTCGAATTGAAAACCATTCTTCTGTATTTTGCTCCCTTTTCGTTCACCCCTGATTCACCCCGTGTTTCTCTGTTCGTTCCACCATTCGCTCTATAAGTCACCAAGTCGTTTCTCTTTGGTGAACAAACGTGACAAAACGGCTGTTTCGAGAGTTGCTGTTGAAATCGCGATGCCTTTTTTTTCTTTTAGTCGAAATTTCGCAAACTTTTTTTCTCCCCCAATCATTTTTGGTCGGTCGACCAATTTTGAGAAACATTGATTACGTTATTTCTGGATGTTCGATAAACATTTATAGTCTTTTATAATCGTTTTTTCGCGTTGTTTCGGGCGAATCGACTAGAAAGTGAACGAAACAATTTTCTTTTTTTTTTTATAATTGCCTGGTCCACGTGAAATCTATAATATCTAGTACCTGCGGTTTGGTAAACGCAAACGTTTCGAAGTTCCCAACGGATATCGGGCTGGAGTTGAGCTTCTGAACGGGATCGAACGATCCGTTATATTCGATACGTGCTCGAACCTTGTTCACTTTTTGGTTTACCGTTTCTGGCTCACAAATTGCCCTTTGGATATTGAAATTCTCTTTTTTAAGGATACTTTTATAGTATTTTTTTCTGCGTTCTTCTCCCTATGAATTTTCAGTAGAAGTACTATAAATACCAGCGATATATCCAGCTGTTTTTGTTACAGTTCGTCATAGATTGGACGAAAAGCGTAGCTATAATTTGAAAATAATTGATGGAAAAGTGCTCCAAGGGACGGTTTCGATAAATGTGTTACGCGGTGGCGCCAAAAAGATGATAGAATTTTAACGCGCAGGATCGCCGGTCGGTAAGTTTGAAGAAAATTGGAAGCTCATAGCTCGGAAGTTGTTTCCCCGTGAATTATCGGGCTCTGAGGATTAAACGTCCGAACGGAGTAAATTTATCGATGCAGCCCGCTAAGAACAACCGAACGAGTTCTCTTGATTCACTCTCATTCATCTGGCTNCTTTATAATCGTTTTTTCGCGTTGTTTCGGGCGAATCGACTAGAAAGTGAACGAAACAATTTTCTTTTTTTTTTTATGATTTTTTTTTTACAATTGCCTGGTCCACGTGAAATCTATAATATCTAGTACCTGCGGTTTGGTAAACGCAAACGTTTCGAAGTTCCCAACGGATATCGGGCTGGAGTTGAGCTTCTGAACGGGATCGAACGATCCGTTATATTCGATACGTGCTCGAACCTTGTTCACTTTTTGGTTTACCGTTTCTGGCTCACAAATTGCCCTTTGGATATTGAAATTCTCTTTTTTAAGGATACTTTTATAGTATTTTTTTCTGCGTTCTTCTCCCTATGAATTTTCAGTAGAAGTACTATAAATACCAGCGATATATCCAGCTGTTTTTGTTACAGTTCGTCATAGATTGGACGAAAAGCGTAGCTATAATTTGAAAATAATTGATGGAAAAGTGCTCCAAGGGACGGTTTCGATAAATGTGTTACGCGGTGGCGCCAAAAAGATGATAGAATTTTAACGCGCAGGATCGCCGGTCGGTAAGTTTGAAGAAAATTGGAAGCTCATAGCTCGGAAGTTGTTTCCCCGTGAATTATCGGGCTCTGAGGATTAAACGTCCGAACGGAGTAAATTTATCGATGCAGCCCGCTAAGAACAACCGAACGAGTTCTCTTGATTCACTCTCATTCATCTGGCTCGTTGAGGCGAATTTATCGCGTTAAACGCCTCGCAGTTTCGATCACGCGTCCGGC